>JAULKM010018167.1:0-14372 GCA_032355605.1 Rubia tinctorum
ATAAAACTTGGTGATAGAATGTAAAACCCACACATAATTGTGGCTGTGTGTATTCATATAGATACTGAGTACAAAGGGTATACAAGACAGAATCAGATAGGGAAAAGGATATACAAAACAAATCAGAAAGGGTATTCATTTATTAACCTGATTCTAATTTATCTAATATTCTATTACATAAGGTTGCGGTTGACAATTGAATGATCGGGTAGCCTAACATCATGACACTTCTTGGGATTGGGTAATTTAGAGGGGAAAACGAAGCAAGGTATGGAATTCTTAATTCTTGATATGCTTCGTTTGTGGGTTGATATATTGGTATAAAGTGAAGTTTGTACTTGAACATTTGATATAGTTTTAAACTCACTTGATACCATTGGATTTTGGGATTAGCAAGTTAGAAAATGCGTCTATGGAAATTAGGGAATCGATAGGTAGTATATTTGGGTAGATTTAGGAATAAGGGTTGTGTGTGATAGAAAATTTTGGGAATTGTGATAATTAGAGTTTTGTGAGGCTTTCATTTGGGGTAATATTAGAATTAGGATGGGGACTTTTGAACTTCTTTGTGTTATTGAATCTTTTCTTACTCGAGGACGAGTAAGGTTCAAGTGTGGGGAGGTTTGATGTGTCCATATTATACGATGATTTTTTGATCTTTTTGTACTCATTTTGGTATGTTTTTTTACTTTGGATACTCCATTTTACCTTGAAATTTTATTACTAGAGTTAAGAGCGACTTTAGCGCTCTTATCACTTTTAATACGGATTGTGAGACGAGGTGATCATTGGAAGATTTAAAGACCATGAAGAATACATTTTGAAGACAATGAAGACCTGAAGAAGGGAGGAGGATAAAACTATACTTAGATCAAAAAGAAGAAGACATTTGAGGGCAGCTTACTCTGCCCGTCGCGAGTTGCGACGCATGTGTCGCGACTCGCGACGGTCCTCTGCCCAGAACTCATTTTTGGACTTTTTGTACTATAAATACTCTTTTATCTCTTCTCTTTTCCAGTAACCTTTCTCTCCCGATTTCTTAGCCATAAACCCTAGTTTTTCTACCATTTTCATCTTGCTTTCTTCTTGATTTTATGTTTTTTAGTATGGATTCTAGTAGCTAAACTTAGTCTTAGGGGAAATTGATTAAGGCTTCCAAGCCCATGTCTTGAGAACTCTATGTAAGCTATTTATTTCTTTTCTATTGTGTATTTGTTGTGCTTAAATTTGGTTGTTGAATATATTAATGGTTTTGGAAGTTTGAGTATATGAATTGCTCGTATGATTACTTGTTAGGGTTTGGAGAAAATAGCTAATCCTCCCTTCTTTTGATATGAAATCCAAAGGCATGAATTAGAGCTTATAATATGGTTAATGATTTGATGAATGCTAGATAAATGTGATAATGTCGAATTCTTTATCATGATTGTTTTGTGTAGAAAATAGGAGAAGTTTATGAACGTTGAACGTTGTTCACTAATCTTGTGTAAATGAATGAATTGGTTCAATTCTTAGACACGGTGTAGTGTTTGTAAGTGTTACCAAGCTTGTTGATTCTTTGTGTTTAATGCCACTAATGGGATACTTTTAGGCGTTGAACGACTAAAGGGGTCATTAGTGAGGTTTAGAGTGATATGTCGAATTCACTCTTGTAAACTACTATCAAAGAAGGGTAGAAGATTTATCTTCACAATAAGTAGTTAGAGTAGTGAATAGGTTGTGGATTCAATGATGGACAAGAGGTTCGGAAGCAGATATCTATTGCCCCCAAGGCTTTGTCATTTGTAGTTTTTATCCCTTTTTATTAGGTTGTTGCTTGCTTAGCATAATTACTTAACCTTGCTAGTTGTGTTATCTTTACTTTCATAACTTAGGAAGACCAACCAACAAACTCCCCTCTTTATATGCTTATATATGTATATATATCTATGCTTATATCCAAATATGTGTAAACTCTTAGGAATATCCCTCTTCTCTGTGAACGACCCTGAATTGCCAATATCTACTTAATTGTAGTTAGTAAGCATTTAGCGCTTAAAATAGTATTTTTGAGAGGTACTGCAACGACCTCCCAACACTCACTAAAATGGTCAGGGATGAGACGAGGCTTATAATGGAGGAGTGTGTCACTATCTTCTGGATGTACAAGGGCAAGAAGTTCATGAAGTTTCCCCAGCGTAAGAAGACTACCCTAAGTAAAAATTTCAAACTGCAAGACCTTATCATTAAGACCGATGCAGATTCGGAGATGGTTTTGGGAGAGTGCTACCTGGGAGACACTGATTACTCAGATAACTAAGAGGAGGAAAATGAGGGCGATCAGGAGCTGGTCCTGATGTATTTTGTACAGTTTGTTCCACCACAACCAACATTTCCGCTAATGATGCCACCGCCACCCTTGGTGCATCCCATAGCCCCAACGCCTTCTTTTGGAAAGGTATTTGGTGGACCACCCCCTTATCATGAGCCATCTATCATTTTTTTAGGAGTCGTACCTTTCTGCAGGGCATGGCACTAGCAGCTCTCACAGGCATAACATATATTCCCATTATAACAACTTTGCACATTCTAGCCATGGACCCCCGCCTGGTCAGAGCCCTGTGCACTCTAGGCACAACATCTCAAGACATTCTCAGTATGAGATTCACCATGGCAGCACCCACCATATATCTCCTCTAGGAAGCATGAGTTCTCGGGCTTCCAGTCAGTTTCTTCATATCCTATGCAGACTCATTAGCCGCATGGTTTAGACTGGGTGCAATCCTTGGAGAACACCATTTTTGGGGTGAGGAACAACATCCACACACTTGGCGCACATTTAGATCATCATATGTCGTACACAGAATATAGGTTTGATAGGGTTGACGGTCACCTGCTGAACTTGAAGGAGAATATGGGACACTTGCAGGATGGCATCGGGGAGATCAGTGACAGGTTAGGTACATCAAGCATCGGGGAAGGCTACTACCATCTATCTAAGCGGGCAGGGGCACGAGACCAGAATGCAGAGGTGACATTGAGCATCTCTAGGTTTTTCCAACTTTTCCCTTGGTTATATGCATTAGGGACAATGCATTAACTAAGTGTCGGGGGTGGAACACCCCTATGGTAGAATCTCCTTTGATTATGACTTAGTTGTTTTTTATTACTGTTGGGATGATCATTGTGATGACTGTGTTTTTCCTTGTTTTGGTGTTTTCCCTATTTGGATGTTGAACTTTTTAGTTCTTTGTTGTTTTTAGGTGTGAAGGCACATTTTTGTAGTTTTTGTGGGATGTGTTTTGAGCAATTTGGTGATGTAATTTTTTTAATTTTCTATGATCTTTTGTAGTATGAAACCCAACTTTGGGAAATTTTGTGCTACACCAAAAAAAATTGAAAAAATATATATACCCGACTAAGTTGGAAATCCGAAAGGACAACTTAGGCAAAAATGGGAATGAAGGCCCGGATAGGTCGAAAGTCCAAGGTAAAAATGAGAGGCTAAGGTCTGGCTAAATTGGAAAACTTAGGAAAAAATGAGAGGCTATGTGGAAAAAGGTGAGATTGTAGCTCAATATGTGTGAATGCTAGGATAAAAACTCGAAAGGGTTCCTAGGCAAAATGAGAGAAATTGAGAGAAAATGGAAACTAAATTGAGGATCTTGTGCATTATCCTTGGTTGTAACTAAGTCGTTAATATTGAGTTATCCTTAGTTACAATCGATTTAAGGATCAGTGAGATTATCCTTGGTGGTTTTTTTGACAACAACTATTGGATTGCTTTTGGCGGACTATTTAGCGGAGTAGGCTAGTTCAACACTTATCATTCTTATGCTTACCTTTTTCTTCACAATATTTTCGGATGTTTAGGTTACTTTGTCATCTTCGGGGAGTGTGAGAGTTGTGAGATTCTTAATTCTTTGGGGGAACTAGGGTAGCTTGGGAATAAGTTGAATGCATTGGCTAACTTCTCTTGCATGCTACATTTCACTTAGATCTTTTTCTTGATTTTTTTTACTCAAGGATGAGTAAAGGTTTAAGTACGAAGGGATTGATGTGCATCATATAGCATGCATTGGCCAATGCATTTATTACATTTATTATGATCTTTTGTTTGGTTGATTGCTAGTTTTAGTTAGGTTTGCACGACAAAGGGTCTAAACGACCATTATTGGTTTTCTTGTCTAAATCCAGAGTTTTGTTGACTTAATTAGAACGAATGGATACTTTTTATTCACTGGCGCCTAGATTTTTCCTTTTTGATCTCATCATTAGGTGGCTCGTGAGTACTTCCTTTTTGTTATCTTTGTAGAAGGCCATGAGCCTTAAGTCGTAGAAATAAATTTGAAGGTCACTCACAAGGGTAGTAGTAGGTTTAAAGGCCACAAACCTTAAATTGTGGTAGTAGATGGAATGGGGACCAAAGAAGGCAGATTCAGAATTCACAAAGGCCAAGTCCTAAGTGGAAGAATTGTTTCCCGGGAATTGCTCGAAGTTCTAGGAAATATCCAAGAAGAATCAACACTTTATTATTGCACCATTGGATTCTTCTTCTCGAGCACTATGCAATCGACTACAAGAATTCTAAAATCAGACCAACGGCTCAACCGTAGCGGAGCAAAGGAGATTGGCAATTGAACCAGCAGCGACCGGTACAGACCACACTAACTTGGCACGAACCAAAGGCTAGCACAGCCTAGCTAGTACGGCCTATATCGAAAAGCCTTGGCACGACTCGTATCAACCGGCATGGCCCGTTTCAGATTAAAGCACTGGGGGAGGGCGGAGTACCCCATTTCGGCTAGTTGTGCCACTGCAAGTCATTTTCCACTCCAAAATCGGCTAAGTATAGGAGCGGGACATCATGTTTTACATGTCCTTAGCCGTTTCAAGTCACAAATTCCAAGACCACCCAACAGGGTGTGAAGAATGACATGAGGCACACCGAGGTACTAAGCAAAAGGAAAATCTAGCTAATAAAAAGTCCCAAAATAATCATATAAAATGGACACATCAGCACCTGCAGGGTCATACAAAACCTTGTAGGATAGCAATTAACTCGCAGAGTGCTCGAATCAAAGATAGAAAATCTATAAAGTTGTTATCGTTCTCGCTACTAAACACTATAGAGTAGCTATTGGCAAGTCCGGGGTCGTCCATAGAGATACTAAAATTTGAAAGTTAACTAAGCACAACCCACAATCGGGCGCCACTCTGATTGTGTGTCAGGAATATAGGATTCGGGTGGGGGCGTCTAATAACTAATGAACATGCAAACAAGAAATATTAAACTATAATAAACTAGCCTTGGGGATATTTGCATAACATGACCGATAAATGACTTTGATCCTAGATTTTGTCACATGTAATACATATAAACCTATCCTATGCTTATGTCACATAGTGTAGAGATTGCTGGGAATTCCCAATGTCTGTCACACAAAGGTTCGTCTCCGCTTTCAGAAGCTACCACACCGACTCCGTAATTAGGGAAATTGCGTCGATCGAACTATGGATCCGCTCCTCTTTCCCCCTCAATATCACTCCCAATGCTAAAGCGCCCTTACTTAAAGAAACAAAGCCTTGCGTAGGCGGCAAACGTTAGATATGAGAGTGAGAACAATACGTCCCAAACACTCCACTATGGATACCAATCCCTAGGCATAGAAAGACAAAAGACTTGGCACCTCGTGAAGACTCTAGGGTTGACACGATTCTAGTCGCTACACAACAATCCTAGTTGCTACAAACTATCATGCTCATACTATCGGGGTAAAACAAGGGTTCCCTGTTAAGGATCAACTAACGTCCCTAACATGAATTATTATTACACAACCAACCAATTAGGTTAGAATCTAATGATCGGGATGGTACTCTTAGGGTAGCATGCATGCACTCACCTTTTCGATACTCTTGAACTTATAATAGCTCTAATATAACACTTCCACGATATCAAATCAAGCCTGAACAATTTTATACGACACATTAATGTACGGGTGCATCATAGAACATATATAGCAGACATCTTACAAGAATATAAAGCATAAATCAAGCACAACTATTCATAAAACATAAAGAAATGGAAATATAATAATCTCACAAAGTCAATATCAAGTCATGAATACAAATACTTCCCAAAGTAATAAATGACTCCAGAGATATTGAATCCAAAGAAATCACTGGATTCAATGTTATAGGCAAAAACTAGGAAAAATAAATGAAAAGAGGAGATAACCTCCTTCTCCCTCTACCTACTCTTAGATTTAGAAAATTATGACTTGTTCTTACTAATTAGTAAACCCCAGTAGACTAGTGGTTTCTTTTATAGTAGGTGGAAATGAGCCTTATAAAAACCCAAAAATAGTAGAAACCCCAGCAGTCACATTGGTACGGCCCGTGCAGTAGTGCACAACATGCGCCACATGGCCAGCATAAAAAGTACATGGGCAGCAAACTGGAGGTCCTTCTTGCGGAAAACTAAGCACGCGGTTCACGAGCTGGAGAGTCGATCATTTCCGTCTGAGCGCACGGCCCGTGCAAATGCACGCAAGCCGCTATCTGGAGTCTTTGTCTTCTTCTTTGGAGTGTGTGGCCACGCAAAAGCTCGCGGGTCATGGACTAGAGTCATCTATCTTCAACATCTGGCCGCACGGGCCGTGCAGAAGCACATGAGCCGCACTGGGACTTAGTTGTCTTAGAACTTGGTTTGGCACGAGCCATGTAAACATACATGGGTCGTGCCAGTCTTGATTTCTTCCAGACTTGACTCCTTTTTATTCGGCTGATCTATCTATTACCATGTGATTAGCTCGTGGCCTTCAATTTACTACCATCCTTGCGAATGACCTTTTGCAATCTACTACCATTCTTGCGAATAGCCTTCTAAACAGTTTGAAGTGCCTATGAGAAATCTACAAATAAAAGCTCACAAAAATGGATCTAGGCGCACGTAGGGATATAGAATCCATTAGATCTAAAGTAAGCTACAAAATGAGGGATTTAGATACGAAAATCACAAACAGTCATCTAAACCCCTTGTAATGTAAATCCACCTAAATCTAGCAATATATCTTACAAAAGCTAACAAAGGAGATTTTTTTTATAAAACTGATTTTCATTTCTTCAAAACACCAAAACCAACTTTGTACAAAGTTTACATTTCTATTACATAAAAAATAATTATCTTCTAAACAGAAAATCATTTATATTTATCATACTAATCTCCCTGCAATTTAGAGTTTTGTTTCCATAGCTTATTCTATTCCATTCCAGCCAAACATTGTAAAAAAATAGCAACCACCAGCCCGAATCTCTTCATTTGATCTCTCCTACTGCAACTATAGTGACAATATCTTCTAACATTTCTCAAATCACTTAGTAATGAAATACCAAATTCTTGAAATACCTGTTTTGTGAAACTTCATTGAATAAATAAATAAGTTCGGTTCTCTTCTATTTGTTCATCACATAGAAAATAATGAGGGACTCCAACCTGAATACTGAAACTCCTTAATCTATCTTGGGTAGATATTCTTCCCAGTGCCATCATCCAGAAAAAAAAGGAATGTTTTGGTAGTAGATTTTTGTTCCAGATTGCCTTTGCAATTGCATACTCCTTTAACTCCCCTTACAGATGCAGATAAGCCATGGAAATTCTAAACTTTCCTATAGCAATGAAGCTATTTAAACAGCCTCCAACCTCCCTGTTTAGCTCCAATAAAGTCTTCTAAGTAAAACTACTATCAACCTTTACTTTACATCCATTCATATCTCTACCTTTCATGTAGAATTCTTGTACCCATTTACCCAAAGGTTATCTTTTTTGGACAGGATTTCCCAAAGTAGCTACATAATAATTTCCTGTTCCAGAGAAGAGTATCCCTCATCCCAGCTCCACCATTTATCTTATTTCTACACAAGACATCCCAAGATATAGGCAACAACTATTTTTTATTCCCTGAGTGACCCCAAAGAAAATTCTTGCAAATATTTTCAATAGAATAATGGACATATAATGGAAGCTAAAACATGCTCATCCCATATGCAAAAATACTCAGAAGTACAAAGTTGATCAATTGTACTTTAGCTGCATGAGAAAGATTCCTGCTACTCCAGAGTTTTAATCTAACATTTAGTTTATTCAACAACTTTTAACAACTTTCCATATTCCATTTAATACATGAGAGAGGCAGTCCCCAGGTATGTGGATGGTAACTCCCCATATAGAATCTTCAGAACATCCAATAAGCATTGTGCTTCAACTGCATTCATTTTTGGATGGTGACTGAGCCAGTTTTGCCATTGTGGGCCACAGGACCCTGCTGCAGCCCGCAACCTCCCCTTTTATATACCCACCCAGCTCCCAGAACCCATTACCCCTCATCCCTTTCTCCTCTCTTCCCTTATTTCCTCCACCAACAAACACCACAACACCCCTCTCCACCACCATATCTCGTCGGAATCCACCTAAAATCCCCCCCTCTCTCTATATTCCTTCCATTACTCTACATACCTAACACCCAAATCATATCCATCTTCCCCAAATTTGATTTAAAAACTCAAGAACCCTATAAATTGGGTTTTTTTTAAATTTTTGGTAAAATTACTTCTCTCTTGCATACATTTGGGTTCATTGGTGTTCTAGTCAATCTTCAAATCACTTCCATGGTAACACTTCTCAATCTCTTAGTTATTTGGAAGCATTTTGTAAATGGGTCTTCTTGCCATTTTGTCCAATGCTATAGTTTGGGATTGTGTGACACCATGTGTTATTTGGGTGTATGTTGAGTGTTGGTGAGATAGTAGAAAATTGGGGATGAGTATTTTGTTCATTGACAATTGTGACACTTTGCTACAATTTTGTGACACTTTGTGTAAATTCATGACATTTTGTGACACTCAAATTTTTTGAGGCATAGTATATCATGGTTGATTTCTGGTGTGTTCTAGCTATTAGATATATTATGGCTCTGAAAAGGGGTAGGACTATTGCTAGTTTATCCCGAAATGTTGCTAGTTCATCCAGACTTTATGCGATTAATCACATGGGGTTGACCGAGATAAGAGAAGAATATGCTCAACGGTGGAGAAACTTTGTGGCTGAAAGAAGAACAATCCTTTCAACAAACTTTACCGACCAAGCCACTTTGGAGGACGATCTGGGATTGTGGCAACCTGTTTAGCAATTGTTTAGAAAGGTGGGCTTGGAAAATTTTCTTCACAAGCATGCTTTGACCTACACCAGATTCACACTTGAATTTCTGGCCACAATCAAGAGGGAAGTATGGGCTGATGGAAAACATATCTCATTTCGCCTAAATGATGAGCCACATGAGTTGAGTTATAAAGACTTATCCGAGATCTTCGGATGGGAACCGGGGACAGGGGATGGAGATTTTGACAATGCCCCTGATTTTAGCGAGATTATTTTTTGGCCGGCAATCACCGGCAGAGTAAGGGGTAGTACTGACAAGGCTTCCCTCATTGTTCATCCGGCCTTCCGTATTGCCCATCACTTACTGGCCATGAGAGTGTTATGCCAAGGTGAACTAACTCAATATGACAGTATTTTTACAAAGATTCTCTGAGCGATGACACCAGAAGGACAGGGCCATCTGGACTAGGTAGACTTGTGGGGTCAACCGATGCATTGATTTTTCAAGAACCGACAAAGGAAAGATCGGTATGGGTAGTATGGTGACCCTCATTACCTATGACCTTGAGATCCAGCCATTAGGCACAACCGAGTTTGTTTAAGGATGACATGACTGCTACCTAGACATTGAAAGTTCGCGCACCTACAATATATTGCAGAAGGGTGGTCATGGTAGGAATGAGTATATTTGGATGTACGGGGCGCAAACTCATGTCATGTTCAAGAGGCTTCCCCAGCTAGAAAAGGTAGCAATTACTGAGGATACACCCATCAACGATATTTTCTTACTGTTTGACCCCCAGTACAGCACAACCTTTTAGAATGCACTACGGTCGGGGAATCGTAATCTGTGACACCCGCCACTGGAAGCTGTGCTACCTAACGATGAGGAGAAACATCATACTTTCCATGAGGAGCAGCAGGATGCGTCTGATTTGCGACAGCAGGTGGTACACATCCAGCAGCAGACCGACATGGCACTTGTCCAATTGCAGGGAACGGTTGACCAGTTTCAGCACGGGGTCCATCAGCAGTTCTAGTAGGTCCATCAACACCTCCACCAGTCCAGGATAGAGTGAGAGATTGTCGACCAGAGGTTTGCTGGATTTGGGGACGGGATTGATACTATCATATCCTTGTTGCGGTCCCCTAACATGATTGACCCAAAATTTGACCCAGAGGTTTTCCGCGCTTGCAGGCAGGAGGAATGCGCTCAAAGGCAGGCTTGTCGTTAGGGAGTAGCGGGACCCTCGTGGTCCTAGTTGTGAGTACTTTCCTAATTCCTTCATTCTACACTTATGGTTTCATTGTTTATGTGCATTGGGGACAATGCTATGTTTATATGTGGAGTGGGGAAATTAGCTTATTAAATTTCTAGCATATACTTATTATATTGCTCTTTTTGTGATATTGTAATTAATAACTTCTTAGAAAGTTTAACAAAATGAAATACTAAAAAATACTAAAAAATGAAGAAACTAGAATATTGGAGGAAGAAGAAGGCCAATTTTAATTGGCAGAAGATGAGTTTTTGGGCAGATTCTTTACTGTGGGCCGCGGGACACTGCTGCGGCACGTAGCCCAATAAAAAAGAAGCCCATTTTCTGCCGGTCAAAAGGAAGCCATCCGCGGTCAAAGGGGTGCATTGCGGGCCGCAGTTATGTTCTGCGGCCTGCAACGGCGAGTTGGGCTGAGGCCTATTTAAACCATTTTAACCCCTCCTTCCTCAATTTTTTCTTCCATCCGATTTTCTCTTCTAAAAAAACCCTAGATAACATTTATTGCTTCATCATTTCTCCAATGTTTGGGTTTAGCTAATCTAGGCTAAATACACTCTTGGGAGTAATTGGTAAGCATTTTTAGCATGAATTTGTGAGATTTTATTTATCCTATTTTGTGCTTTGATTATCAAGTATATTTTGTGCTTTCTTGTGTAGTTAATGTGATTTAGACTAGGATGATCAACTAGTTGATGATTGTGGGTTAATTATTTGCTAGATTTTTGGTCAAACCCATGATACTTTGACTTTTTGTCTATGTGATTATCGTTAATTGATGTTAGGTTAAAATTGGGTGTGCCAACTAATTATGATTATTGATTGATTAAATTGCTTAGATTTTAGATGAATTTGAATGGGATTGATTAATTATCAATGTGGCTCACTAATAACGATTAGCATGAAGGCTGATTCTCATAGTCGTTATTAGTAGATATATTTGTTTGTTAGTTTAGTAGTTTAAATTAAGCGTAGTGTTTTCCAAAACCAAACCCCCCCACTTTGTTACCATACACGTAGAGTGACTTCTTCGTGTGCTTTTTAACTACGTTTATCACTCGATAAAACCCCTTTTTCCTTGAGGACGACCCCGACTTGCTACTATCTACTTTCTAGTAGTTACCTGCAATTAGGGCTTATAAATACTATTTTTGAGAGGCACGACGATGATCTCCCACAATTTCTATGGTGCCATTAATAACAAAACAAAGGGAGTATAAACAATAATATTATCGTATGTGATATTGTTGAATTAGTCGTAATAAGTTGTTTCTAAATATCAACTTTTTATTCAACTTTTTATTTTCCGATATTATACGTAGTTAAACATATTAACGGTCAAACATGTTTCTTGAAAACCGAGAAAAAGATTCTATGCATCTTAATCTGGGACAGAGGGAGTATACGTTTTGTATACATGTAAACGTACTAACATTTAAAGTTAATTTGAAACCAATACTTTAAACATTGCATTTATTTTTTTATACATAGTACTTTCTCTGTTCCTGTCAAAAAATTTTAGTTTCACTTTTGGATGCAACTATATTAATGTTTAACTACTAATATCTTTACTTATGTGTATACTTCTAAGAATATAATAATTTTTATGTATGTTATGTCCAAATTCAACAATATATTACACAATAAAAGTAAGAGAAAAGCGTTAATATAGCCTTATATTTATGCCATAAGTGTCAAAATAACTCTTTGGTTTTTGAAAGTGTCAATGTAACTCCAGATAATCAGTGAAAGTGCAAAACTATCCAATTCAGCTATTTTTTGGCCGGAATTCAAAATAATGTCGTTTTTCCCCCACTTTAGCAAAAAGAAAATTTTAAAAATAGGAAATTACTATTATACCCTTCTTTTCTCTTCCCTATTTTGAAAACCCTTTTCAATTACCGCTGACCAATCTTTTCTCTTTGGCTCGAATTCACTTACATCGCCACCCATTCTTTTCTCCACTGCCGCTCGAGTTTTCTTCTTTTCTCCACCGCCACCCCTGTTTTTCTCTTTACACCACCACCACCGCCCATTCTTTCTCCACCGCAACTTGAGTTCTCTTCTTTTTTTACCGCCGTCCCTTCTTTATTACTCTTTCTCTCTTCTCCGACGTCGAATCAAGCTGAAAATCGATGTCGTGGGCATGGAGATGGTTCAATGGTGTGGCGTGGAGATGGTGGTGTATAGAAGGTGGTATGGCACAAAAATGGTGGTGGGTGGGGCTGGCTTGGGTGGAGAAAGGTAGGAGCTGAGTTTGGGTGGAGGAGGGCAGGGGTGGCATGGGTTTGAGAGGCGCTGGTGAAAAGAGAGGTGATAATTTTTGGAAATGAAAGGTGCTAGGGGAGGGGGTGGGGTGGGTGTTTGTGGTAGGAACTGGGGTGGGATGGGTGGTGACGAAGTTGGGTTGGGGCGGTGATGAATTTGGTGTCGCAGGGGTGGAACGATTGTTGTACGGTGGCGTAGCAGTGGCTTAGTAGGGTGATGAGGTGACCCAGAAATCTAGTAAAAATTTGGCAAATTTTTAAAATTTAAAATTTAAAATTTAAAATTAAGGGAAAATTGCCTTTAAAATTTAAGAGTCGAGGAGCAATTTTGTCTTTTCATGTCCACTCAACGCCAACTATATTCATGTCAGCGTCCGAAAAGGTCCACGGGTTATATTGTCACTTTATTTAGAACTTAGGATTAATTTTTTATTTAAAAAAAATTGAGATTTATATTGACACTTTCGCAATTATATAAGATTATATTGGTATTTTCTCTTAATATTAATACATGTATATTAATAGAGTTTAATGTTTGTGATTGGATCTATATGACTCCAAAAGTCAAACTAAAATATTTTGGCTGAATAGTTAAATCACAACCACCATATAATTCAAGGAGAGGTGTCATTAGAGAATTGAGTGACATGTGAAACTAAATGTTTCTCTAATATGATCAAGAAAACCAAACAAAAGATCAACTCATCAAATCAAAGGAAATTCTTAAGCTCTTTCATGGCTTTCGATTCAGGTTTGCTTATGTATTTATACTAATATAATTTATTAATAATTTCAACATAAGAAATTGCATAAATAACTTTTGTGTAATGAATTTCTCCATCAAATAATATTTAGAGGTTTAAAATGGTGCAGATTATTCGTTTCAAAGAACATGTGCCGAAATTGTGCTAAAACAAAATGAGGTCCAACTTTCAATGGATAAAAAATTGAGAAAGATTTTGTACAGGACAATTTGGATCTTTTCCGATTCATTTTTGAAAAACAAAAATTGAAACCAATATCTTATTCACTTTAACTCATACAACCACCATCGACATTTCATTTTCACCCATCCCAGCCATCATCCTCTTTCCACCACCGAACTAAACTAGTTTAACCACGACCATTATAAAGTACAAGGAGGGGTGAAAATAAATGATTCTTCTTGATTTGCATATTAACTTCTCTGTGTTATAACTTGTGAATTATTTGAGTGACTGTCCTTAATATCTTGAGAGTGATTGTGTGAAACTGTGAGAAAATATTCATTGTTTGTCCGATTTTGACTAATTTGATGATTAGATTTCTTGATCTTGAAATTTTTATTTCAATTACTTTAAGAATTGATGATTTCCAGGTGCGTTAACGTGATCCTTTACTCCTTGGCAGGTAAAAATTTATCATTATAAGAGTAGAATCTAGAGTTTTTAAATGTTGAATTTTTATCTTACTCGTTGAATTGTCTTTCTATCTTTCATTCTTCTTTCTTTTGTAGGGTTGTTTTAGATAGAGTCTTATGAGAAAATGAGTACTTATGAAAACTGTGGATTATTGATTGATCTTATATTCTTCAATTCATACTTGAGGGCAATCATGATTCAAGTGTGAGGATATTTGATATGTGTTATATTGTGTTCATATATTGTGGGATTATTATGATTTTATTGAGATATAATTTGCACTTTAGGTGTT
>JAULKM010018178.1:0-14372 GCA_032355605.1 Rubia tinctorum
GGGGTGGGGTGGGGTGGGTTAGGGTATTTCGGTGGCGCCGGAGCGCGGTGTTGTCAGGGGTGGGGTGGGCTAAAGCGTGGTGGTACTGTTGGTGGCGCGGTGGAGGTGGCGACGACGGTGCTGCTAGTGGCGCGGTGCTGAGAAGCCGAACAGAGGAAAAGAAGCAGGGAAAATGAAGAAAAATAGATTGGAAAAGAAGAAGAGAAAATGAAAAGAGATATTGTTAATTATTGTCTTTACATTTTTAGGTTTAATGCTAGGGGTATTTTCGTCTTTTATAATTTGGTCACCGCCGGAAAATAATGGGTCAATGCCTGAATAGTGTCAAAAGGTTATATCGGCACATCTGATGCAAAATATAGGGTTATAATAGCACTTTCAGATTTTA
Source organism: Rubia tinctorum (assembly GCA_032355605.1). Classification (NCBI taxonomy): domain Eukaryota; kingdom Viridiplantae; phylum Streptophyta; class Magnoliopsida; order Gentianales; family Rubiaceae; genus Rubia; species Rubia tinctorum. The sequence continues at coordinate 389 of JAULKM010018178.1, forward strand.
AAGGGTTGTATTTGCACTTTAGTGAAATAATAGGATCATTTGAGTATTTTGCCCATTATATTATATTATATATATTCCTGAGTTAGAGATTGATACGTGGAGTATGATCATCGTTGTTAATCGAAGTCTAGGGTAATTAATAGGGACCTTTCGTTTGCTATGATATTAAATTTAAGTTGAAAATAACTAGTCATTTGATTATCTTTTCAGTTTTTCCAACAAAGTGATGCGTGATCACCCTAAATTTTGCAATTTATTGAGTATATTAGTAATGCAAGTCATTTTTAATAGGAATGAATTGAATTCACATGTGCCATCAATTCTATCATTCAAGCTATGTTCTTGATATGCAATATAAATTAAGTATTGAAAATGAAGTCTTTTAAATACTGAACAACAAAAATTCAAATAAAAATCATTAATATTATTGAATATTATTTCAAATTATAATTTTGCATTCTACTACTACAAACTAAAGTTAGTGTAATACTTTGAAAGTGTTGATTCAAGTGCTAAAAATACTAAGTTAAAGTTATTGCGACACTTTTATAAGTATTACTTTAAATGATGTTGCATTAGATCTAATATATGCAACACTTTTCAAGATTTAGCTAGGTAATATATTTCAAATGTTTAAGCAACACTTTATAAGTTATTGTAACATTTTAATAAATACTTTATAAGTTATTGTAACATTTTAATAAATTTTAATACAAAAGTGTTACTATAACTCTAATTTGAAGTAGTGTTCATAAAATAAATGTTATAACTTTTTTTCCCGAATAAAACTGCAAATAATCTTTTTTCACTTAGAATTGTCAAGCATTTAATAATATTTTAAATAAATGATGGGTAATATCATTAAATATCGTAAAAACACTACAAAAAAGGATCCTGCAGTGAAGTATATTTTGTGACAGGTAGGGAAGTGTCACGAAATTTACTTCGTCGTTACGTGTCACTAAATTTTACTGACACGACTATATATCACTAAACCAAACCACTACATCAATTCATGTCACAAAATTAATTGACAATTCTACATAAGACATATAAACGCATCACAAAAATATAAAGACACATTAACGCGTCACAATATTTTAGTGATATGCTGAATAAAAGCACTTTCACAAACGTTACTATTAATTTAGCAACGCTTTCAAGTGTTGCTAGTATTCCTAAAAAACATCAAAACAATTACATTTCCCGATCATTTACGTATAAGCTAGGACCATAATTTATGTAAAATGATCCCAGTGGGAAGCCCCTTATGTCTGGCGATAAATCCTGCCCGTCCATATTATGAAAAGAACTTGCTTTTTTGAAGAACTTGCGTGGACGTTTTTGCGAAAGATTAATCGTATTGGATCCCAACTCACAATTAATTTTGTGTCCTGATCAAATGACTGAATGAGACATCATGATCAGATCAAACATTTTTACGTTCAATAGGCCGTCTTAATTCAACAATTTTAATAAAAATAATGTCTAAATTAAACTATGCCAAAAGCCACGTTTTTCTTTCATTCTTCTTTTCGTACTTTGAATGATATCTATTTCTTTATAATTTAAAAATACATTAACTTATAATTTTACTATGCGAATTAATATAAAGACAATAATTAATGATATATAGGTGTAGCAGTAAAAAATAAAGGAATTTCATTTCATTATATTGAAGGTGTAACAAAATTTTGGTAACCCTGAAAGTGAAGCGAGAAATTATAACATTTTATAAATGTCATGAAAATTATTAAAATTTAGTGCATGTTTTCTCTTCCTCTGATCAATCAGTTGGGAGATTATATTTTCCTAATTTAATTATAGTTCAATTCAATTTAAATCAATTCAAAAAAGTGTAACCTTAAGTAGGCATCTTTCTATATTGATACTTGTTACCTTGTTGATCATTTTATCACCAATAATCAGTAGAATCGGGGGTGTTCAAATTGTCCGATTTGACCTATTTTGATCCGGTCCATATGGGCAGGGGCGGAACATTGAGAAACCAGGGGCCCGACAACTTTTTTTTACCATTGACATTTTGTATTTTTCGTACGTATTATTAGTTTTTGTATGGTAAAAAGGTTGTGGCCCCTCCCAAAATAATACTTACTGCAGATATACGTAGAGTGTTGAAGAAAGTAGTTTAAAATGTTAGGAATTTTTTATTTTAATTGTAGAGTCCAACAAAAAATAAAATGCTTTTAATCTAATTTTATCCCTAATATTTATCCAAGTTATACTTGAAAAAAGGTTTTAACTCTATCATTAAATATATATCCGCGTACGCTGGCGGAACATGTATTTATCCTACACGGGTTTTAGCAAAACAACAATACATATTTATCCTTCATACACAAGTTTGATTTAATCTAAACAATTTGATTCTAATTAAGATTTTCTTTTTTCTTAATAGCAAAATAATTTAAATGGATGTGACATCTTTCACAAATTAAAAACATGATTTAGAAAACATAAATCTTTAAATAAGATTTCAAAAGGTTAGGTAAAAATCAACAAAAGGTATTTAATTTTCATATTTTTCATCAATTATTTATATAATTTACAGTGTTTAAATTCTCTAATTTTAAATTTGACTTCATATATGTTTCTTGTTTAGGTCTATTCTCAAAATATGTCAAAAAGAAAATGAATCACTTCTTACTTGTGGAAATTATGGAAAACGTGGAAAACGTGTCTCCGCAATCAAATGGAAGATGGTTTCGCGAGATTATTTGTTAGTTTATATCAAAAAGAATATTTCAAAAACACTTAACATTGATTCAATCATTCATGATTTTTATATGATAAAAAAAGAGCACAACTTAAATAAAAATAAGAATGTCGTCAATTTCAAAAGTATTAGTTTTGTATTTTCTTTAGTACTAGTTTCTCTGCAATATTTGATTTTTTTTTGTCTTTAAATGAAATAATATACTATGATTTGTTATTTTTATAGTCTATTCAAAAAAATTGTACGGTTTTGGTCCCCTAATACAAAATTCCTAATTCCGCCCCTGCATATGGGTCGGGTCAAAATAGGTCGGGTCTGATTTTGACCCAAATCAATCCGTTTTGACCCATTTAAAATTTTTCCTACATTTTCTTGAAACCAAATTATAAAAAAGAATTAATTTAATACTGATACCCATCATTAATTTATTTCATAAACAAGTTTGACATTGTTGATTTTTTTTATAAAACTAAAAATAATTTGGCAAAACTACTATTAATTATAAATAATACATTGATTAATATACAAAATATGTATATATATATATATTTATAATTATATAAATAAATTATTGTAAAAATTAAATTATTTTAATTGAAATATTAAAAGTAATATAACTAATTAAAATGAAAATTGTATTTGTATTTGTATTTATTGAGTGAATAATATATAACTTAATATTATCATTTTAAATTATATAAAAATAAATCATATTTATTATTTATTATTTAAAAATTATTACATTTAAAAATTGTTTATTTTATTTAAATAAATTATAAAAATTATTATTTTTATATGATTTTGGTCGATTAGGATCGCTTTAGGTCGAACCATGACCCAGTCCGACCCCGGCCTGACTCGATTCTAAACTATGGAAATTTTGACGCGATCCAACCCATTTAACCCAAAATTTTGGGTCAATTTGGATCGGCACAACTGGATGAACACCCCTAAATAAAATGGTTTTAGTATGTGTTTCAACATCTTAAGCAAGACAAAGAAATGATAATGTATATTGATATATTCAAGAAAGAGGAGATCTTATATAGGTGGTTTGTTTTAGAATTATGACAATTCATTATATTTTTAGTTAGGGAACTGTGCAATTATTAAGTATTACACCGAAATTTTAAATTTAAATAAATAATTTTTAAATTTAAATCTAGAGTAATATTAATTTCATATATTTTCACATCTAGACACATTTCATTATATAATTTAAATTATATATATTTATTACATCTAATATAATATTTAAATAAAAAATAGTTCGCCTCTTGATAGACAGTCTTTCCATAAGTAATGGAAATGCCAATTTTTAAACTGTAAATTAGAAGAAATCTAGATTAAATTTTTGAATTGCATTAATTGTAGTATATACTAAAAAATCAAATTTTTGGCCAACTATCATCCCTACACTTAGCCAAGTTAGATTTCACCCATATTTGACAAATTGCGCTCCCAAATATTAACACGTGAGTTAGCTACATCAGGTTACCATAATTATTTAATATTTATTTTTGAATATTGTGCATTCTCTATAAATGAAGATTCTATTTACCTAAATAAATCAGATGTCAACTTATTCTTGATAACATAATTATTGCATATCCCTATAATTTTATTAATTATCATTAACTTGATAAGGCAATACCTACTAATCTACTTAAATATTCACATCAACATTTAAAATTACAGATCAACACTGAGAATAATTTTTCCTTTTCTTTTAAAGGACACACAATTTTATAACTTTAATTAAATATATATTTATTCATCATCAACATATATTTCATATTCTTATCATTATAATTTTTTATAACATTAAAATATTTCTATACAATATTTATCACTATCTTATGTAAAATACATATAAATTATTTTATTTTAAATATAAATAATAAATTATTATATAATAACCAACATTACGTCAATTTATTTTTAAATTAAATAAATGATAATAAACCTTTAAATTTATTTCATACACTGCATCGTCTACAATTTTCATATAAATATAACAAAAAAATTATTAGTTATTAAAATTATAAATTATGTTATATTATAGATTTTCGTTCATAAATTCATGCATCGGCATGAGTATTATCAAGTATACTTATAATTAATGTACATTGCATAATAATTTTTAACACTGCAACTAACACTTTTTACCTTTTTATAATTATAATTCAACCCCGTCTTTCCATATGCATATGAAAATGCAGTTTTTCCCAATACTTTGCCTATATCAAAATTGAACAAATAGTAATAATTTAAAATCTTACTGAATGAATTTGAACTGAAATAAAATTAAACTGACTCGTGTACAACAATTTATATTCCCTCTGATTTACTAATGGCATTCTTTGACTTCATTTTTTTTAAAACCACTTTGACCATTGATAACTTAGTTAGATACAAGTGACAAACTATAATCTTTCGATATTTAGAAATTACATGCTACAGAAAATATAAAGATATTTCACCTACTAATATTATTACTTATATACTATTAGAAATTTATGATTAAATATGCAGAAAATGTTTTTGAAAAATAAGGGTGTCAATAGTGGATTAGGGAATTGGATAACGAAGTAAAACTAGTGGAGGAACCCTCATTAAATGTATTTTTAAAGGATTGGATAAGTCATTGTGTAGGTGACTTTGATTGATTTCAATCAAAGGCGATTCAAAAACCATCTTTGATCGGGTCCGAATCTAGTTCCGAGTTCGAAACTCATTTCAGGGATCCTAAAAAAAAGTCACCGGAAACCCAAACGGTTTCCTGCGAGCAAGCAAAAAGGAAGACATATCTGAAAATGACAGAAGACGGAGTAAATGCGAAATACATCCATTTCGTTATCCTTTGTCCCTCTCATTTTCCTTCCCAGATCTGTCTCCTCCATCCATTACACGGTGGAGGCGAGGCTCTGGTAGAGGCACACGACCCCGCAGTGGTGACGCGACCCCGCAGATGGAGAAGAAGACATGACCGATGGGTGACTAGCCCGACATAGGTAACGCGGCCCGACGATGGTGATGCGGCCTAGTGGAGGGAGGACAAGAGGTGGCCGACGAAGGGAGGATAAGAGGCGGCCCAACGGAGGGAGGAGAAGTGTGGCCAGCAGGGGAAGAGGAGAGTGAGGGGGAGGGAGGCAGTTGTGAGGCGAAGGGAGATGGTGGCGTGCGGGTGTGGCTTGAGGGGAAATAGAGTGAGGGCTGGAGAGAGTTTCGAGAGAAAATAATCCAAGGAAAGAGGCGTGTGAGAGAAAATAGAGTGAGTGCTCGAGAGCTAGGAGAAAAAAGAAATGGGCTAGGATTTTGTTTATATAGTGGCCCATCAAATGCACTTCATTAAAGGCGGTTCTCCAATAGAACCGCCTTTAACCGATTTTATTAAAGACAAAAAATATCTTTAATCGATTTGAAATGAAATGGATAACTTGAGAGAGAGTTCTGAGTTCGAAACTCATTTCGGATCCTTATTGAATGCAGTTTCTAAAGAACCGCCTTTGATTGAATGTCTTTAATCAAGAGTTCTCCACTAGTGTAATTTGTATATGATTTAGGGTGTATTTGGTGAGGTTATGCCCGTAAGTAAAGCTAGTATTTTGAAAGTTCGGAGGCATCAGTTTCTACTTCAAATACGCCTTCAACTTTTAAAATGAGCATTGTTGTATCCGTTTACCAAACACTAAACTAAAAACTGATTAACTTATAAATAAATCACTTAGGATGTGTTTAGTTGCCATGTGCATAGAAGCACCACTCACACTCTTATATAGAATCATATAAGAATTGTTATAGCACGGGCGATAATTATAATCAGAATGCATCGATGTAATTAGCCCAAGAACCAAAAGAAATCCAAAGAATTAGATGAAAACCATAAACCAAAAGAACTTTATTAACCAAAAGAAATAAGTAACCAAAACTTAATCACCCAAACAAGATTCTCCTAATCCTATCACATCCATGAAGCAAGATATGAACTAGACGAACAAAACATAAAACCCTAAACTCTGAATCAATAAGAAACCCTAACCAAACTCCATTAACGCGACTTCTTCTAAGCCCTTTCGCCGCGAATACGCCTGGCAAGCGTCATATCCTTGGGCATGATCGTCACCCTCTTCGCGTGGATCGCGCACAGGTTGGTGTCCTCAAACAGCCCCACGAGGTACGCCTCCGCGGCCTCCTGCAGCGCGAAAATGGCGTGGCTCTGGAACCTCAGCTCCGCCTTGTACTCCTGGGCGGTTTCTCGGACGAGACGCTGGAATGGCAGCTTGCGAATCAGAAGCTCCGTGCTCTTCTGGAACTTCCTGATTTCCCGAAGCGCCACCGTTCCAGGGCGGTAGCGGTGGAGCTTCTTCACTCCGCCGGCGTGATGCATCGACTTCTTCACTCCGACAGTATTAGGCATGGACTTCCTCAACACCTGTAATTCAACCACGAGAAGGATTAGCTAAAAATTTCAAACTCTAGAGAAATAAAAACATAACTGCGATATAATCACGTTAGCTATGTCGAAACACCTAGTTTCTCAATAGTCAATATCAACTTTTATACGTTATAATAAGTATTTAGATATATATTAACGTTCAAACATGTCGATTAGAGATTGAGAAAAAGATTCTATACGAGTATAACTGGGACCGAGAGAGTAGCAGAAATAAAACCCTAACAATCATTTGACGTTACTAGATACGCTGTAAAATGTAGTTTCTAATATCATCTTTTTATGCATCATTATAAGTAGTTAGAGATAACAGTCAAACATCCTTATAAGAAATCAAAAAAAAATTATGTGCAGGTATAACTGGGGCGGAGAGTAGCTGAAATTATGTAAGCATACCTTCGTTGCGAGGGACTTCTTCGGGGCCTTGCCGCCGGTGGATTTGCGAGCGGTTTGCTTGGTGCGAGCCATTCTTAAGGAATTGCAGAAATTTCTGAGGGTGAATTTGCAGAGTTTGCAAGCTTCGGCTTATGATGATGAGATGGAGATTTGGGGGAGGATGTGTGTATTTATAGTGGCGGGGAAATAAGGTGGTATGGAGATTATGTGTTCTTTGGGCCCATGAACTATTTTTGAAAATTGTGGTGATCCGTTCTTGATGAACGGCTGAGATTATTGGAAGGAGAGCTGTGATTGGTTGGTTTTTTATCTGGCGGATTGTGGGAAGTTTTTTTTTTTTTTTTTGGAATGGGAATTTTGTATTTCTTTTTGTGTTTTTGTTTTTGTTTTGGGGGCTTCTAGGCACTTACTTTATTCAATTTACAAGTTTTTAATCTTTCGAAAATTATGAGTGAAGAAATTAATTTACTTTATTTACCAAATAGTAAAAGTATTGTTTAATTTAGCTCAATCAAGAAATTAAGAATTTTTAATCATCACATTGATTCGTGAAGGCTATGCTCTTTTCAAAAATTTACGCAACAACTATTGTACTTTTTAATTCAAATACCTTATTTTAAGATTTAAATATTATACATTAGATGTATAATAAAACGTGTTTTAATTATTAAAATATAAAATAAAAATAAGTATATAAAATTGAGTCCGTCTCTTGAAAGACGGTTTTTCCATAAGTCATAGAAAGACCAATGTTTAAAGTGTAAATTAGAAGAAATTAAAATAAAATTTTTGGGTTGTATGAATCGGGTTATAAAATTTATAATTACTACACGTTGCATAATACAACTTTAATATTGCAACAAAGACCTTTTACTTTTTATTATTATAATTAAAGCCCGTCTTTCCATTAGCATATGGAAAGACCGTCTTTCCCAAGACTTTTCCTATAAAATTATACATTATTTAAATTCAAAAAATACATCATTTAAATTAAAAGTTAAGATAAATAAATTAAATATTTAAATTAAGACAAAATCTTGGAAAATACCGTCTTTCCATAAGCATATGGAAAGACGGGTTTTAATTGGAAATATAGAAAGGTAAACGGTTTTAGTTGCAATATTAAAAATTTATTATGCAATATTTAAGAGTGATAGGTTTATGACCCGATTAATACAACACGGACATTTTATTTTGATTTCTTCAAATTTACGATTTAAACTTTGGCTTTTTCATAACTTATGGAAAGACATTCTTTTAAAAGACGGACTCTTAAATTAAAAGGAACGTTATTTAAATATGAAATATGGTATTTAATTAATCATAAATTATATCACACCGTATCCACAATACTTTAAAATTTACCGTAGTAACCAATTCTTAAAATAATGGATAATAGATTATCAGTTATTTTTCATTTTTTAAACACTTAAACTCCTAGATAATTAACTACTCCCTCTATCCCATACTAAATTGCATAGAATATTTTTTACGATTTTCAAGAAACATGTTTGATCGTTAATACTATGTTTAACTACGTATAATAACATCAAATAAAAAGTCAACATTTAGAAACTACTTATTACGACGAATCCAACAATATCACACATGATAATATTGTTGTTTATACTCCCTTCGGTCTTCAAATATTGGCACTATCTCATTTTTTGGATGGTCTTTTTATATTGGCATTTTTCTCTTTTAGCAAATTATAGATTATTTTCATCTAATCAATTTACTTTTTATCTTCCCAATTCAACATCCACCACTCATTTCACTTGTTATTAAGGAATAGTAATATATGTAATTGTAATTAGTTTACAATTTCTTTTCTAGTTGAGTTTAGGTTTTTTGTACTTTTATATAATGTAACCAAGGGATGAATACAAACACACAATTATTATCCCGTAAATATTTTTCATGGTATCATAGGTTAAAAATTCGGATACCTAAACCCTAAATAAATTCCGCTGCCTTCTCCCGCTACAGCCGCCAGGAAGCCAGCGTCGCCGCCACTCGTTCCGTCCAGCTTTGCAGCGCCCCGGTCAGAAACCCATCGCAATCTGCAAATTTGCTCCTTCACTGCAAAAAAAATATTACCCGAAATATTTGAATGATATATATGGTTAATTGATAATCGGAGGAAAATATATATTGAAGACGGGGAAACAGTACCTTGGTTTCTTGTTTCAGGAAATTAGTTTGGTTTTGGTTTCTTGGTTCAGGAAATTAGTTCGGTTTCGGTTTCGGTTTCGGTTTCGGTTTCGGTTTCGGTTTCGGTTTCGGTTTCTTGGTTCAGGAAATTAGTTTGGTTTTGGTTTCTTGGTTCGTGTTCACACTGGGAAGCAGTACCGTGGTTTTCTTGGTTCGTGTTCACACCAGGAAGGAGCAGACTTAGTTACATTGACCTTCTTGCTTTGATTACATTCTCTGCCCGTGTGTTTCCACTGAAGCCAATTGGTTTCATTATTTATTTATTAAACAAAATAAATAATTTGAATAATGCCTATGACCACCGCCTCCCCTATCCGATTTGATTTCGGCCCTTCTCTATCCGACGACTAATGGAGTACGGCCTATAATTTATTGAATCAGTTAAATTACCTTTCTGACCATGGGTCAGGTAAGCCTACATTACATTGGATTCTCGATTCGGGAGCCTCATATCACATGACTGGTAACAAAGGTTCTTTGATTGACATTACTGCCGCTACCTATTCTATTAATGTTTTACTGTCTGATGGGTCTTTATCATCTGCTGCACTTTGGAGATATCACTCTTACTCGTGTGCTTTATATACCTACACTATGATGCAACTTATTATCATGCTCTATATTGTTGTCTGCATAAAAATGTCTAACTTTATTTACTGGAAATTATTGCATTTTACCTAAAATCAGTACGAGAACTGTGATTCAACGTGGGTGAACAGCAAGGGGGTTTATTGGCACTATTGTACAGTCTGGCACTATTGTTACTCATTATATTCACACGACTGATCAACCTGTGGATTTATTTACCAAGACTCTTGGGCGAAATCAGTTTCATTCATTGTTTGGCAAGTTGGGCATTTCTAATCCCCATGCTCCAACTTAAGGAGGAGTATTAAGCAATAGTGATTTATGTAATTGTAATTAGTTTACAATTAATTTTCTAGTTGAGTTTAGGTCTTTTGTACTTCTATGTAATGTAACCCAGAGCATGAATACAAACACACAATTATTATCCCGTAAATATTCTTCACTTGTTAAAGAACTTTGTGCCCTTTTGTAGGGTGTCAATATTTGAAGGCCAGAGAAAGTACATATATATTCAAATACATAGTTAAAATTTGACAGTGACATCTATTAAATAGTAAAAGAGCATTTTAGTATGAGATGGGGGAGTAACTTAGTGCTGTGGAAACGATCATGGTATCGTCAATGTACTATAAAAGAATTGTTAATTAACTTACAAAATACAGCAATTGCACTACATATTTTACTAAAATATCTACTATTCAAGAGAGCTTCTCTTCATTAGTTCTCATACTAGTTTATCTTCCTCCCTCTAGTATACTACCAGTCAAATTTCTCCAGTACTCTTTCAATCTGAAAACTAGAAACATACTCCACCAGATAATTTGTGTTTATGGACATTTCCAGGATTAAAAGGTTGTAATCTTTCACAAACCTTATTGTAATGCTAGCCAATAATTTTTCTTATAATATTTTTGCTTCTCTTCACGGTCCCATTTCAATTTTAGTCTATAAATTTTTTAAAAAGATAAATTATATCATAATCAGAAAATTTAATTGTGTACCTCATATAAAATATCTGTACATTATATAAATGTGTATTTTATATTATATATATGTATTCTGTTTATTAGTTATAAACAAAGCATTATTTTTAAGCTCGACAACATATAGAATCAACACAATGGGCAGATTAATCAACAAATTCTTCCGTGTCATTTGTGCAGAAACAAGATTGAAATCAAGCAAGATAGCAATCTAGAATTTCAACAATGCAATACTACTGACACAGAAATTATCCAAACAAACATCCTAAGAACAACGAAACCAAACACAAACCCTAAAACTACTAAACAACACTGAAATGAATCCGTCCGATCATTTCATCTTCATCTAAGCACGCTCCCCGCGAATACGCCGGGCGAGTTGGACGTCCTTAGGCATGATCGTCACCCTCTTCGCGTGAATCGCGCACAGGTTGGTGTCCTCAAACATCCCCACGAGGTACGCCTCCGCCGCCTCCTGCAGCGCGAGAATGGCATGGCTCTGGAACCTCATATCAATCTTGAAGCCCATGGCGATTTCCCGGACGAGGCGCTGGAACGGCAGCTTGCGGATCAGAAGATCCGTGCTCTTCTGGTACTTCCGGATTTCACGGAGGGCGACGGTTCCGGGACGGAAGCGGTGGGGCCTCTTCACACCGCCGTTTTTCGGACAGGTCTTCCTCGCCGCCTGTGAAATTCAGACACAAAACGTAAATTATACTGTGCTCCAGGAGCATGGGTCTGAGTCGTCTACAGTAACAGTTAAATATCATTATCAAATAATTTTTTTTACTATCATATTATGAATTTTCTAAACTAGATATAGATTTTAGAAATTGGTTCTTATCACATACGGTATCTAAAAAAATCACAAACATTGAAATTTTACTTTGATAAATTCATCTTTTTTTTAAAAAAAATTGCTGTTGAGATTCGGGAAAAATATGATATTTTAGAAGAGTTTGTTGAGTAAATTAAAGTATTACAGAAGAAAGTACAGTTTCAAAGAGTTGGGTTAAAGAAGAATTATGATTTTAAGTGGATGGAAAAGCCGAGAGTTCAAAATATAAGAGTATGTAATTTGACACTTGACAGCAAGGAGAAATTGAAGATACCTTGGTAGCCAGAGTCTTCCTCGGAGCCTTGCCGCCGGTGGACTTTCGAGCGGTTTGCTTGGTACGCGCCATTTTTCTTCTTTAACAAAGCAGGGAATTTCGCAGAGCACAATTTGAAATTTGGTGAACATTGGGGGAAGAAATGTTCACCAAATTTATAATGGCGGGGTGTTTGTGTAGAGCGGTTACGGGGGGGAAACCGTCTGGGACGTGGATGATTTGGGTGGGCCATCCCATGGAGTTTAAAACTGACTTGCCCGTTGATCAACGGCTGAGATTTAAAAATGGATGGCTTTGATTGGTTAGTTTTTATTTATTTTAGTGATGCGGTTGGAACACTGAAAATAAAAGATTGAATTTAACACCAAATAAAATATTGATATTTAAAAACTATTTGTTACAATAAATTGAACAATATCATATACGATGATATTATTGTTCATAAATATATTCAAATATGCAGTCAAAGTTTGATAGAAAATAGTGTCAAAAAAGTAGAAGTGCAAATAGAGATTGGACAGAGGGACTATATCTTTCTTGAGGATTATACTCTCTCTGTCCAAAACAAACGTCATAATTTTACTCTCTCCGTCAACCGTATCAACTTTTAATCTCTAATATATATATTTTTATGTATGTAAACAAATTCTTAAAAAATAATAGTTTGAAAATATATGCTGTGATGATTATTATTATTAATAATTATTTAAATTAAATTATAATTCAGTTCTTAATGTTGAGGTGGAGATAAATAACAAATATTCTCTCTACTGATATTTTTTTAGGATATTATTCTTGAGTCTGTTTCTTAAAAACGGTTTTTCCATATGTCATGGAAAGACCAAGGTTTAAAATGTAAATGAGAAGAAATGAAGATAAAAATTTTGGGTTGCTTAAATCGGGTTATAAATTTTATAATTACTACATGTTGCATAATAAAATTTTAATATTGCAACTAAGATATTTTAGTTTTTATTAATGTAATTAAACTCCATTTTTTCATAAAACTACGGAAAGACCGTCTTTTCCAAGACTTTCCCATCATTTCCTTACGGTGTCCTACGATACATAATAATTTATGGAGAAACATTATATCAAAATTACGTATGAAAATAGAGAATCAAACAATAAGAATGTAATAACGGTTTGGTGGCAAAGATCCATACTCCGTACTCCCTTAGTCCCGATTAAATTTACACGTTTTTCTTATTTATACCCCTTCGTCTCATATAAATTGTTTAATTACTTTTTGAAAATAATATTTTGTAAGTTTTAACCTCAAATATAAAATTAATTTATATATAATAAAAATATCATGTGAGATATTGTTATATGAGTCCGTCTCTTGAAAGACGGTATTTCCATAAATAATGAAAAGATCAAGGTTTAAAGTGTAAATTGGAAGAAATGAAGATAAAAAATTTGGGTTGCATGAACCGGGTTATAAAATTTATAACTACTACACGTTGCATAATAAAACTTTAATATTGCAACAAAG
>JAULKM010018208.1:0-14370 GCA_032355605.1 Rubia tinctorum
CTTTACTCGTTCTAATTCCTTCTTGGTTTCTCCTTTTCCCATTTAATTTGTGTTTGTGATTTCATATTTTCTGCATGTTCTACTGAGGCATGTAGAGTCTCCTACTTCTATGTACGTGTTCGACCGGTCATAGTCATACGTCCATCTTAACATTCTCCTTTCTGCTACCTCCATTTCTGTTCATATTCAATTTTGTCACTCAACACTATGAAGTATATACATCACTTTCTTAGACCATGTGCGTGGCGAAGCCACGCTTGTGGTTTCAGTTCATTAAATATTCAATCTCTCTCTTCCACCTCATCAACTGAAACCACAAAAAAACCACTCAATTTTTCATTCCACAATGGTTGAAACCACTTTGAAACCATTCCATGGACCCCACTTGATTTTCTCTATCCTACTCATTAATTTTACCTTCAATATTTAATTTAAATAAATTTTCCTATGAAAATAAATTGAAATGTGAAATTTAATCATACACTTGTCATTTTTGAATTGAATTGAATTTCATTTTTAAAACTTATTTTATGAAGAAGAATGTAATTTCAAATTTTAAAAAACGTTAAAATTTAATTTCGGTTCTTAAAAATAAAAATCAGAATTTTAAAGTTTTTTTTCCAATTTTTTCCGATTTAAAAATTTTCAGAATTTAATATTCAATTTTTTTAATTTTTAGTTGGGATTGGGCCACGTGTCCCAATAGTTGAACAAAAGTAAAAAATAGACCAACGTCACCAACCACAGCATGCCACGAGGTCCAATCGGGGGGTGCCACGTTGCAATGCTGGGCAAAAAAAAAGAAAGGCGCTGACAATGGCCTGGGAAGTTCACGTGGGTTCTGACAAAGCCGAGTTTCAGCTCGATTTCAATGAAGGCAAACTGCCCAGTGGTTCCAATTAGCCTTGAAACCCCCGCTGTGGGGGTTTTTGGTTTCAGTTCGATTTCAATTTCTAATTGAAACCACTCTGAAACCCCCACTGTACATGCTCTTAGAGCTGGTTTGTCAAATTTTTGTTTTCGATTTTAGATTACACACTTCTCCATTTTTTCCCACCTTGCTTGACTCTTTGAGCAAGGTGGTCTAATTGCCTGATTCCTTTGGGCAAAGTGGACAATAGTAAGGCACTTCTTCATCTATATCAGTTGTCTAATACTCCCTCCATCCCACCATTATTGACACATTTGCTTTTGGACCAAAATTTAAAGAGAGCTGATGTGGTAGGGATATTTTGGAAAACAGTGGGTCCGGTCTCAAAGTTGTTAAGTTGAAGAGGATATTACAGGAATATAACAACATATTCTTTTTCATGTTAGGTAATTTTCAAGGTATGCCATTACTTGTGAGAAAGACGAAAATAGAAAGTATGCAAATAATAGTGGGACGGAGGGAGTATTATTCTATTATAGACTATGTGTTTAAACCTTTCATATTCATTTGATTCATATTTCCCAAATTTTAGTTATTCTATTGGTTTACTTGAAGTTGCATTTTATGTGTAATCTGTTTTAGCCTTTACTATGGCAGAATATGTTGATTATAATACCTGTCTCAAAGTATCTTATTTGGCATTTTAACCTCCTCTCCTCTCCTCAATTAGCACTATATAGTAACTTATATGGAGAGATCCTTTATTGTTAATACTTAGTATCCTCATTATTTACTGAAGCAAATTGGTATGAGATTAATCAGATTAATCCTGATGCTTGATGCAATCATGCAAATTTTTACTTCATGATAATCCTACTGCAACAACACGTTATATATTTGTACTTGTATTTTATAACATCTATATAAACTACCCTAATTTGCTTCTTTTACAACACCCACCACACTATATCAGCCACACTATATCTGTCTTAACTTGATCATATGCTTTTTCAAGTTTAATGAATACCACATGTGAGTCAAGTCTCATAATCTTCTTATTAGTGATACATAAAGTTGTAAATCATATTGGGCACAATACCCCCATAATTTGCACAAGTTTCAATACTTCCAGTAATGTTGATCCACTGTTTCTCTCTTAATTTGACACCCTTTTAATCTTCATTACTACTTTAAATTCTTTTTAAGCCTGTTAATTCCAGCTTTTATAAGGATACTCCACATTGGGGTTATCAACTTGGCCGGCTAACTATTTTTTGGTTATTTCAATATTGTCTTCCAAGTTCTCCTAAAGCTTTGCAGTCTATAAATATTTCAGGATAGTTTCTGACATGCGAACACTCTCAGCTGACTGGATGGCAAATACAAGTAAAAATGAGTCAGATTCACAATCATTCCCATACGGTGGTGAAGAGAGCAAAATTAACTTCTTTTATCCAAGGCCTGTAGCTCCAACTGCTGCACAGGTCAGCCTGCAAATCTCAAGGGTTTCTATTTAGATGGAAACCCAGTTATTCATGCTATTTCTCATGTTTAAAGGATGCAAAACCCATCACAGTGATGCCATGTTACTGAAGAAAAATGATATAATCTGAAACCGGCCATCAGAACAAGTAGTATAGCATCCTCTTTGAATTCTTCAAATTCATTTTCTTTTATGGAATTTTATCTGCATTTAGAGTTTAAAAGTTCTACTCAAGGGAAATGAATGGTTTACCCGGGGGGTGGGTGGGGGGCTATAAATCACTCAGTCCAATTTATTTACTCTCCTATAGAATTACTTTGGATATAAATTATATGGTTAAATTAAATTTATTAGAAAAAAATTAAAACCCTAACCTACTAGATCAAATATTACTTTAAATTACTTTGAAAAAAATTTATATGGTTAAAATAATTTTATAAGAAAAAAAAGTACACGGGTTATATTACTTTAACCAGTTTTGTTCTTATAAAATTATATTAACCATTAATTTATATTCAAAGTAATTTTATAGTAACATATAACTAGTTGTCAATAGTAGAACAAAAGAGTTGTACTCCATTGGTTTTACATAGGAGTGTTAATAAAGTGGACCGGGTGATTTACCTGATGGGTAAACAAATCAGTGTCCCTCAACTCAACATGTTATCCTACGGATAATAATAGTGCAGTATGGAGAAATTACTCATTAACTTATCTTAACCTTTCATTGTCATTCCACTTCCAGGTTCACTGCTTGCAGTTTCTGATATATGAAGTGGTATCCGGTGGTAACATGAGGAAGCCCGGTGGTCTCTTTGGGAACACTGGTTCTGATATTCCTGTTAATGATTTGAAACAGCTAGAAACTTTCTTCTACAAGCTTGGCTTTTTCTTGCAAGTACTCGATTATACAGGTGCATTGTTAAATTATTCTGACTTCTTTTACAGTCTTCGATTAGACTGAATATATTTTCTTTTGTGTGTTAACCTTCTAATTAATGAGATCATAAAAGCTTCAAAAACAGAACTAAGCTAATGCCTTTGTTAAATTTATACTACATAATTATCCTACATGCTACATTAGCTAAAAAAAAAGAAAAAAAACATGTTTAGCTGTTCTGAATTGCCCATTTCTAGCTGTTTTGTCTTCAAATATTCCCCACAGTAATATGTAATTTATTTTAAGACTAATGTCCTGATGCTCAATTTGCACTTCTCCCTGTTGATACTCTCCGAGGAAAATTAATATTGACCATTTGCCTAGTGCAGCCACAGTTGCTACTTTGACTGATCTTGGCTTTTTGTGGTTTCGAGAATTTTATTTGGATTCTTCTCGCGCCATTCAGGTAATCTGCTTGTGACTAGGGTTTACCTACTCAAAAAGTATCGCAAGTAGATGACAACCATAAATTGTGTTGATCGACAGTTTTTACCTTTACATTTGTCTTAAATTATTGATTGCATATTATATTTATGGCCTGAGGTTTTGTTAAATTACCTAATGAACCATGAACTACAAAAGAACTTCATACTATCTGAAAAACATACAAAGGATCAAGAGTTCCTATGCAAATGCAATTTGCTAGTCGAGCAATTGGGATTTAAAAAAATATATTTCAAAGCTATCCTTTGATTTTAGAAAGTATTTCCAAATTTAGTTTTTTTAATTTGCTGAATATGGAGTACATGTTTCAGAGTTTGTATATCGGACTGTAGCTTGTTTCTATGAATCAAACAAGATGAAAATTATATTTTGACATTGTAGCATTGGAGAAGTCTATTGTCCGGCAATGGACATAGACACATAGTCTACTAGCTTAAATTTTTTTGATGAGTTTGTGATGCTAGTATGCTACATTGTCTATTAATTACATATGAAGGTAGTTGATTTATGAATTTAGTCATGTGTGAAATTGAATTGAGAGGTTGAGTAGGAGGAGGCAAATAATTTGGTATGACAAATATTATGCATTGGTTTTAGCATTCGACTCTTGTTTTTTGGGTTGTGTTCACGTTTTTAGCCAGTGAAATGGCCCTCTAACTGGTGGTTCATTTGGTATTTTTCGGTTATTTGTACAAACCGGGAGCGGTGTAAATGTCTTATGGGTATTAAAAGTGAACTATGAGCAAATTAATTCCACATCTTCCGCAATGAAAATACTGTGCTTGTTTGAATTGCACACATGACTTCTGAAGTGAAGCCATTTAGCTTTTTTGTCCTGCCCTTTATGAGTCTCTGGGAGCTTTTTGCCTTCTTCTTCCCTTTGATAGAAGTTCTCAAAATTCACAATAGTAATTTTTCATTTGATTGCATTTTGATCAAAATACAGTTTCCCATTGAATGCTCCCTTCCATGGATGCTTGTGGATCATGTGATGGAGTGTCAAGCTACGGGTCTTCTTGAGAGTATACTGATCCCATTTGAAATCTATAACGATGCTGCTCACCATGGACTGGTTATTCTCAAGCAGCGGTTTCTCTACGATGAAATTGAAGCAGAGGTAATTGAATGATAAAACATAAAGTACCTTTCTCAAAATTTTTTAAAAACACAAAGTACCATTACATGTTTATGTAGAAAATATGTGAGAATGTCATAGAAACTAAGGAAAAAAAATGTAAAGTAGGCGTGTCATGGTATCAAAATAGCTATAAGCTACCTTGTTGTCTGCAAATATTTGTGCATATAATTTAGCTATAAATTTGGTCATCATGGAAGAGAATCTGGACTATTCTGGTCATAGTTTTAAAAACCTTAATCAAGATTGGTATTATCAGATAATAAAGTTGTAAAATTGTACTGAATTTTTAAAAATTTAATAAGACTGACAATATTCAGAAGTTTTGTGTTGAATGCATTTAGGAGGTTTGCTTACTTATTATGGTAGATGAAGAAAGCAAGGGGTACAAATTTTTTTCCAAATTAATATTAGAACAGATAATCAAGGATCCACATTGGTTGCAAGTGGGCAGTTGGTGATTAAATGAGGGTATGTAGGTAATTTAACATACTGAAACTCATCAAATATAACTTAGTTAAATTTATTATGACATTTCCTCGAAAGGAAAATACTGCATATATTGTGAAATAATAGGGGTGTAGTACAAATATATAATAAAAACAAGTATCAATGTTGTTTAAATGTGAGATAAAGCATAAATTTGCATATAACAATTGTCACTTGCTGAAGAACCTGGGAAGAGTGTAGTCATAACTTGTTTAAGAATTTGTGAAGAGTAAGAAACTATAAAATTAAAATAGAAAAGTAACTATAAAGAATTACATATATATAGAGCTATTATTAAACTATTATTGCCCTTTTTCGATGGATGACGAAGTTAATTGTATTGAAAATGACTAGAGTGTGAAAATGACAATAGTGGATTAGGCATATAATTTAACTAACACACACAAATCATCATACGTAGTGGATGAGAAAAATCTGAACTTGTATTTAAAAGTTGAAAGAATGTGACAATGTGTCAAGAAGGATTTTATCTCTTAGAATACTAGTAATTCCTGATTTGCAGTAATCAGTTATAGTAATAATATTACCTTCTACCTTGACGATCTTAAAAACTCTAGAATCACGAGACATTTTAATACCTGCTATCCTAAACAATCCTGATAATTCTAGTTTGATCCTAACCATCCTAATCTTGTAAAAAACCAAACAACGATTTTGTGCTAATTAGATATAACTTTGCATATCCAGATTGTAAGATCATGCAACATACGATCCAGATTGCAAATTTAAAAACCATGATTCTGATACCATTGTTGAAGACTAATTGTTTACTCTATATTTTTTATAATCGTTCATGGAGGAGACAGCATTTATGATCCGGTGATCTGGATTGTTTACTCTATATTCTATAATTGGTCATGGATGAGGCAACATTTATGATCCGGCGATCTGCATTACATATTTAAAAACTATTATTTTCATGCCATTGTTAAGGACTAATCCTTTACTGTATGTTTTCATAATTGGTCAGCTTTGTTCACTTTCTTGAAAGGAAAGGTCTGTTGGTTACTACTTAAAATTTCTGACATTATAAGTTAATTTCAATAACTTGAAGTTGGAGTCTATTGCTTTCTTTCGGTTTTATATTCTTATAGTAAGCATCTACGGGACATTCATTTTCCACCTCATAGATATTGTCTTTTGTTCCTTTTTCAGATGGACAGCTGCTTTGATATATTTGTGACAAAGTTATGCGACTCTATATTTACATACTATAAGAGCTGGGCAGCAAGGTACCCTCAGCTGTTTTGATTTCACATATAGCCGTGGTTCATGAAATTGAATTAACCTTATTTTTATGGTTGTTAAAAAAAGCAGAGAACTACTGGATCCTTCTTTTCTGTTTGCCTTGGACAATGGTGAAAAAATTTCAGTTCAGCCAATGAGATTTACTGCACTTCTCAAAATGACAAGAGTGAAGGTGAGGTTATCTTGATGGAATATGTTTTGATGATTCCTGGGCTACTGCATGGAATTTCCCCCCCTTCTACATAGAACCTCAAATATGCCTATTCTTTTGATGTAATATAAGAATTATATTCAGGATCGTATGGAAATCTGATGTTTTCTTTCAGCTGTCTGCATGAAAATGTGATAAACTTTTGTTGGTTCCATTTTAATTATCTTGGTGTGTTTCTGGCATAAGTTAGGAACTAACAAGACTTCAGTTGCGGCATATTTATGATTGTCTTTGTGAAAATTAAATTCATTCTTTTGGGTGTGGTTTCTGTAGTCTTTATAAATTGAAATCCACGACCAGGAAGAAACATTACTTGTCACCCCAGGCCTTAGTAAACAATAAGCATGAGACTGTTTCCTCATTGTTTAGGTTAAAATATTATTTAACTGGAGATAAATTAGATGATTGTGAATCGTGATCCTTGGGTAGCAGGGTACACCTATTCACCCAAGTTGTTACTCATCAAGGTTGATCACATTATTCCTCACTGAGTCTTAGTTTAGAATAGAAGATTGGAAGTTGAATCTGTACGTACACATTTTAACCTTTAGACTGCACCTAGGATGGAAGGACTTTTGAGCCCCACCTCCCCTGCTGCTAGCGGTACCTTCCAACAGGCCCTGCCTCAGTGGGAGGCAAATGAAGCATTTGCATCAGGCCCCCCAATTTGGCAATTATATGGGGGCCTCAATTTTTAATTTTTTTGCTATATATATATAAAATATAAAATATCATATATTTTATTTGGTCGCCTCAAAATTTTTACGGGAGGTACCATTTTACAACTACTAGATACCCTATATATTATATATGGGACCTATATTTTAAATTTGTTTCAGGCCCCTAAAATGTTAGGGCCGGCCCTGCCTTCCAATGAAGCGAACCTCAAAAACTGCAGCTGGTGGTAGTGAGCTGTGTCTGCCAAAAGAGATGCTTGTCATTTGGTAATACTTGCTATAAAAGAGATGCTAGGAGCTAGTTTTAGTTCCCATACAAAGTTTTGTTGTGAATTAATAAAAGATCCTATTCTATCAGTTTCACTAACAATGACACATCTGTTTTTGGCTCTAGAGTTTATGACTGAGTTTATGAAAGTCAAAGTGTATGGAGGAAAATGAATTGAAAGAATGAAAAGTAAAATGAGTGGATGAAAGTGGTTGAATTTTTGCCATAAATGGAACGTGTCATTCTTAATGGAACGGGGAGTTGATATATATAAAAAAAGAAGTTATGTCAACTGAGGCAGACACTAGGATTGTGTTATACTCATTCTAACTCGTTGGGTTGTGGTGAGTGAATTAGCTTAATTAAGGGAGATATTCTAATCTTTGAGCTAATGATGATAACATTTACGTTTACCTATTTTGCTGAACAAATTGAACTCATTTAGATTTGAAGATAATTTGAAGAAAAACCTTGATTTTTAGACAATCGAAGTTGTGTGCAACTTTGATGTGTGATCGAATTTCTATGTTATCAGCTCATATTTACCGTAGTCACTTCTTTCTCACGGTTGTGTTTTCTCTCTGATATGGTTGCTAATAGTTGCTTGGAAGGACAATTGATCTGAGAAGCTTGATCTCTGTGAGAATAAACAAAATGTTCAGAGACAATATTGAGTTTCTGTTTGACCGATTTGAATCTCAGGATATATGTGCTATTGTGGTAAGTAGGACTTTATCCACTATATTAGCTCAAAAGCAACTTGGTGTTCATCTTCTCAGAATGTGCACTTTGTTTGCAGGAATTGGAAAAACTTCTCAGCATCCTACAACACACTCATGATTTACTATCAAAAGACCTTACGATAGATTCATATAATCTTCTGTTGAATGAAATGCAAGAGAACGTGTCGCTTGTTTCGTACTCTAGTCGACTTGCCTCTCAGGTAGACACTGCTATTTATTTTGTTCATTCGCGGTTGAACTGATCATGGATTCTTATCATTTCTCGTCTTGAGGTGGTGTCAAACATGAGAGAAAGAAGTAAAACATTCTAACAAATTAAGTACATAAATGCATGAATATGCTTTAGGTATAGGTAAAGCATTGAAAAAGGAAAAAGAAGTTGGTTAGGCAACTAGTCTTAATTGTGGTATGGAAGTGTATTTAGAAAGAGGGGATTATTCAACTTGTGAATATATTTCTTGTTATAATGAAACTAAAAATGATGTCCAAGTTTTGGAGAAAAAGTGTTGATTTCATTGTATAAATAAATATGAAAGATATTTTCAAAATTATATAAATTATAGGGGTATCAAACTAATGAGGCATGATAAAAATTTTGGGATAGAGTAACTGAAACAAGATTAAGCAAAGAGACTGATAAAAAAATAAAATTCAAATATAGGGTCATGCCAAATAGATTACAATGTCCTCATATTTAATACTTGACCAGACAAAATTAAATAGTAGTGGTAAATTACTTTTGTCTGCTCAAGTTATATGTTGCAATTCAGACTGTAAACTAGGACTTACCGCAAACATATTTCAGGAACGAAGTAAAATCTAGCTGAGAGAAAAGGTATTCATATTACTAAAGCAAGATATTCATATTACTAAAGCAAGATATTCATATTAGCATATTAGGATTGAAGTTCGATAGGTTTTGTTAATTTATGTGACCTGGAACCTCTTTACTCGTTTGGTTGAATAAGTTAGGCCTATATAAGCTAACAGAGATAATGTTTTCAGATTTGGACGGAAATGCAAAATGATTTCTTACCAAACTACATCCTCTGCAACACAACTCAACGTTTTGTTCCCCCATCAAAAGTTCCAAAGGTCCCTGTACAGAAGCCATCAGTTCCCTATGCAAAGCCAAGCTTCTACTGCGGTACTCAAGTAAGAAACTACTCCCTCTGTCCAACGAAAATTGGCATACTCACTCTGTCCCTCTATAACTATCCCATCACAAAAAAAAGTTATTTTTTTAAAGTCATTGAAATAACATAAAAATGATTTGTGGACTAAAAAATATTTCATTTTTATTTTTCACATTTATTTTTTTCGCCAAAAATGGAAGTAAGACCCAAATAAAGGGACGCCAAATAAGACAAGTAAGACACTTATAGAGGAACAGAGGGAGTATTTACTTTTGGAACAATATTTTAGGAGGGCTAATGTGGTGGAGAATAATTGTGGAAAAGTAAGGATATTTTGGGAAAGCAGTAGGTCCAGTCTCAAAGTTGTTAAAGTTAAAGAGGACATTGTGAGAATTTGACAACATATTTTTTGCCATTTTGGGTAGTTTTCAAAATATGTCATTTTAGTCGGGATGGACAAAAATAGAAAAGATGTCATTTTTCGTGAGGCGGAAGGAGTATGAAGTAGATATTTGTATTTTTGAGCACACAAATCGTTAATTGAATCTTATGAGGTTTTGATTATTTGATTCTTAAAATACTTTCAGGATATTTATTTGCTACGAGTCTGACCAATTAATTCCATACCAAAGTACAAATGCTGCATGGCTTTTTTTTGAATTGACATTCCAGATTTCTTCTAATTGCTGATTATTGACTATTACTGTCAGTATATTACTTCCAATGGGAAGATGGGACCTTCATCACAAGGATTTACTGTGAAACTGTAATACTGACTTTGATCCTATAAGTTACTAACCAATCTTTCCCTGTGCTGTAGCTGGCACTCGTTAAATTATTGGTTCAGTGGTTCTTAAGATGTAAACTCGGTCAGGTTCTTTGAGAGAGAAAAAGGTGCAAACTAGTGAATCATTGTACTTTGGCTATGTCCTTTTGTCATGCTATAAGCACATTCTTTGATGTATATCTAATATGCTAATGGAAGTCATTGATTCAATGACAATTTTTGCATAGTGATACCTGAAAACTGGTAAAAAATGAAGCTTATAGAAGTTAAAAACCAAAGTGAGGTAAGGCAAAAATTAAGCTAAGTTTCTTGTTTGAGTGATAATTTTGTTCCAAAAATGACTCAAGTGCTTTTAAATGTCTAGTATATCTCATTAGTTTCCAGAGAGGCAGCAAAGATTCTACCTTAATTTAGATGTTTTTAACACATACACTAGACTTTAACAAGTACACGAGGGAATTTTTGGAGGGAAAAAGCAACTTAAACTTTATGGAGAAAAAGGCCAATTGGTTAAAACACACTCGCAGATCTGTTACTACCGACTTCTTTTTCTGTCAGCGTTATGTATTTGAGCAACACACAATAGGCTAAGGAATATATTTTCTCATCATGGTAGGCTACATATGCACTCTCTCTTTCTCCCTAACACTGTCCTATGAGCCACTATCACGGTCTACAAGATAGATGTCAAACCATGTACATCTTTCACATTGTACTGCTAAAAGTTATATAAAAAAAATGATATTTCAAAAATGTGTGTTAGGGTACATGTAACGTAATTCCACATGATAAAATTTTCACCTAGATATCAAGGGAAGTTTTGACTCAGAAATAGTGACCTAAGACAATCCTTGAGGGGGAGGAGTCACCAGTGGGTCAATTTTTATCAACCCAATGTATTTAAATATTTAGGATCATTCATTGAAGAAAATGGAAGAACATGTGATTATGGAAACGTACATGCACTATGTTATTTTAAAGTACTGCTAAAATTGAAGAAAAGGTGTATATATAAACCATAAAATTGCAAATACTTCATGAATCCCACTGTTGGGTCATTATGTACAGAAAATGAAAAAAGGACGAGGTTAGGATAGATGATAATGCTTAGATGGATATGTGGTCACATAAGATTAGATAGAATAAGCAATGAATGCATTTGAAATAGAGAAGGAAAATGAGATTAACATACTTACGATGGTTTGGACGTACTTACAAGACAGTTAGTTACCATGATACAGAGTGGGGGAATGTAGTGATATTTTAACCTTGTTGGAATGAAAACACCTATAGACACTGTTGAAAGATATATCCCTCATTGGTTTCTTAAGAACTAAATGACTTACATATAAGGTCTTGAATCACCTCCACTTAGTACCAATTGGTTTTAAGATGGAAGACCAAGATACCTTAAAATTTAATATGCTATCAGAGCCCATGTTGGGTTATCGGGCCGATGTGTGGATCCCTTTTAATTTGGCTCGATATGGGTCGTGGAGTGTTTCCACGTTTGCACGTGAGGGTGCGTGTTGAAAGGTATATCCCACATCGGTTTCTTAAGAACTAAATGACTTTACATATAAGGTCTTGGGTCACCTCCACTCAGCACGAATTGGTTTTAAGATGGAAGCCCAAGATACCTTGAAATTTAACACTTTAAAGAAAACTATGATTATAGACATGTTTACTAAATTACAGATGAAACTATGTTTCTAGACCGAACATAATGACGATTCATTAATCTGAACCCACAAAATGAGATGTAGGCATGCTTCTTATATTCTGTTTGACCAGTGGTTTTGTTGATGATTTCATCCATTAGACAAAGTTATTGACCTTCGTTATTTTTGTAGGATCTGAATTCAGCCTACCAGAGTTTTGCTCGACTACACAGTGGATTTTTTGGGATGCCTCACATGTATTCCATTGTTAGGCTTTTGGGTTCCAGGTCATTGCCTTGGCTTATAAGAGCTTTGTTGGATCATATATCTAATAAGGTACATATACTGTTTGAGAGTAGCTTTTCTAAACTTTGTTTCTACGTGAATATATCCAATTCTCATGGTGCTGATGCACTTAAGAACTTTTCCAGTGTTAAGACACTGCCTTTACTGCATGCATTATAGTTTCTTTGCATGTTTATTTGAAGAGCACCTGACTTAAGAGTATCTACTTATTTAGTCCTGTCCAGTGATGGCAGTATTGTTTATTTCTACTTGTAAGTGTAATTGTTTTTATTTGATCTTTTTATGCACTACCTAGCTATTTCTTTTAATATGTATGCTATAGGTTGTCTGTCAATACGACAATCTTCATATATTCCAGTGGCAAATATGTTATCACCTACTACCTCCGTCCCTATTTAAACTTCCTAATTGCTTTTGGCTCAATATTTAATGTAAGCTGAAGTGGCACATTTTTGTCTCATGGGTTTGGTCTAAATTAAGAATTTTAGGTGAATTATGTGGGGTTCAGCTGATGTGGCACTAATCATGAGGGTGTTTTAGGTGAATTTTTCTTACCAAAAAAGGAAAGAGTAGCATTTGGAAGTTTATTGTGGGACGGACTAAAAAGGAAAATGGGAAGTTTATTGTGGGACAGAGAGTATTTCCGAGCATGTCGAATCCATCCATTTCAATTTTGGTTCTCAGATTTGTTGGATATGTTTGCTATAGGTGAAATGGTATCAACAAGTTCTAGAATCTCAGGTTCAGTGTTTGTTCTAATATCCTTTATGATGAATATTGTTTGTCTTGCAAATCAAACCACTTTGATGAGAGTATCAAACTTCATTTAATACTGTAGCATCTGGGAATTCATAAAAGGCTAGTGTTTTTTATTATGATGAGTATGTCACTTTCACTGGACATGAAAGAACGGGTTCCACTTTCAGATAGATGCAGTTTGGACTTCTTTTATTTAATGGATACAGTTCTGTTTATAGCATATGTGAAATTCCAATATATTCAGCCACTCTGACTATTTGGTTTCTGAAATTGAAATGACCAAAAAGCTACAGAATTGCAGTTGCCAAAATACCTTTATCTAGCTTCTTATAGGCTACCAAACATAGCTGCCAATCATGCCTGCCATCAAATTAAACATCCTGCCGATCTTCTAATGTACTGTAGAGTATAGTATGCAGGTAGCCTAAATGAATAGATGCTATTTATCAATGGTCAATACTGCCCCTGTCTGAAACTCCACAAACTTCAAGAAGATCTAGCCTAATTTTATGATTGCACCAACAATGAACTAGACCACGAATTTGCATAATGTTAGGCTCTGTCGATTCAGCGCTAGCACTATGGTCGCTGGGGTCCAAATCCCTCAACCACCTAAGTGAGCTCCAGCTCCAATTTTGGTTCAACTGGACTCTGTTGTTCATTGCAGTTACTTGTAAGCTCTATTTTTAAGATTTTCAGCTGAATTTCTGTAGTTTACGTAATTTTTTAATTAGTCTAGATGCTGGTCAAACAAATCACTTTGCCACGGGATGGTTTTAGTGTATAAAGTATAAAGATCTACTCAGGTTATTTGGTCCTTTCTACTATAAAAAGAGCTTTCAAAGAAATCAAATAGGTGGGCACTAGGAGAGAGTTTTATATGGTTATGGACATTTTGTTTACTTCTTAGTTCTCCTCTGTCCTCGTTTTTCAATCTTTTAGCTTGCTTGCATAAGTTTGTATGAGGAACCTTTATAGTCTGTATCCCAATGCTCCAATGTATTTAACAAGTACTGATTCTTTAGATATCCTCATTCTAGGAGTTTTAATAACATAAAACTTATTCCTTGTTTGTACTGTTCAGCTATTGATCAAGGCATGCATTTCATTTGCCATCTGGAATTTAATATGAACTCTTGGTTGCCAATTTTCCAGATTACTGCTCTGGAGCCAATGGTTACAGGACTGCAA
>JAULKM010018218.1:0-14370 GCA_032355605.1 Rubia tinctorum
TTCTCTGTGGACGACCCCGACTTGCCAAACTATCTACTTAGTTGTATTTAGTAAGCATATTGGGCTTATAAATGTATCTTTGAGAGGTACGGCGATGACCTCCCACTAACATAAACTAGAAATAACACAAATGATCCAAAATATATCATTCAACATCATCATCTTCAATGTTGCCCGATGAGGTCAATTGGTCGAGTCAAGGACGGGAGGTGGAAGCAAGGTGGCGCTCGTAAGCCCTGTGAGATTTTTCCATAAAATGAATCTTTGTCTTCATTGCACTCAATTCCTTTCGCATCAATTTTTAACAATCCTTGAAACCTTTGAAATACGACTTCAATGTAACTACAAAAAATCGTGTAGAATAATTTGTCTATAAACACGGTGAAGAAAATCGTGTAGAATAATTCGTCAACCTTTCTTTTGTTGGCTTTAACTACTAACTAAGATGATTTAAATTAATCGATCAACTTTTATTGACCTAATATATATATAATTATACGAATAAAAATAAAAATATTGACATTTACTAATTAACGTTCAATCCTATATTGACTCATAATATATAGATACAAATAAAAATGTTCGACTTTAACTAATCAACGATTAACCCTTACTTGACTTTCTAAATGTAAACACTAATAACTAAGTTAATTTTTACTAATCAACGATCGCCCCTTACTTAACTTACTATGTATAAATAAGAATAATAATGTTTCACTTTAACTAATCAACCGTCAACCTTACTTTAGCACCCATTTTTTAACTAATAAACTTCCAACCCATATTTGCTTTAGTATATACATAAATATGAATAAAAAGGTTTGACTTTAACTAATAAATCTCTCACATGACTTTTTATATATGAACAATAATAACTAAATTGATTTTAAGTAAGAAACGGTTACCCTTACTTGAATTTCTAAATATAAACACTAAATATATAAACCCTTACTTGAATAAGGAAAAAATAACAAAAATCATGTACTTTTAAGCAATGGATAATAGGGTAACACAATTTTGTGCCACAGTGTAATTTTTTAAAACTATGTAGAAGTAATCAATGTTGACTTTCAAATCCCTTTCATTTACCCATACATGCCCAAATTGAAAATTCACAATTGTATATTATTGAATTCCATTTTGATATTTCCAATTTCGTGATTCGAAAACTCCAACTTTCTTGGAGGGACTTAAATGCAAAAAGTAAAAAAACTTAATTCATAACTCCAAATAAAAATCTGCTCACACGTGATACTACCCTATACACCCCACTGTATTTTCCAAGTCTGTAATATAGTATTGATCAATAATGATGCATAAGAACATATTTGTAAATCTTTTCTGATTTCCCTTTCTTATTTCCAAGTAACTAACTCCAAGTTACTTTAGAACATGTACTACAACTTTCCAATATTTCACCAAAAAACTCATCTATTTAATTGACTTTCCATATAAGCGCTGATCATTAAGTTGACTTTTACTTGATTTTTTTGCATAAACTTTAATATATAAGTTGTGTTTTACTCATCAATGGTCAGCCCTTATTTGACTTTTATAAATATAAACACTAATAATTAAGTTAAATTTTACTCATCAACGACCAATCCTTAATTATCTGTCAACCACTATTTACTTAATTTTTGGGGGCATTAATAATTTAGTTGGCCTTATACAATCAATATTTAACTTTTACTCATTCTTAAACACTTCATAAAAAAGTTATTTTTATATAATTAACAATAATCTCTTTTTAAAACTTTATAAACGACCATAACTCTGCACGAATAAGTTGAACTCATATAATTAATAAAAATATTCTTATTTTTAAATTACATATATTTATTAAAAATATATATAAATACACTAAGATATATGTCATCATAATACATTTATTAAATGTTTAAAAGAATCAATATTAAAATTAAGAAAAGAAAAAAATTGTGATAGTTGGTTTTCGATATTTATGTTGTGTGATTTGTTGAATGCTTGTTATGTATGCTTTTATCAAAATTTGCAGTTTGTTGGAACATATGTATGAGTGTTGTTATGCATATGAGTGTTTAACTTAATATGAAATTTGTTATTGCAGACATAGAGAAAGAGTATTGAGATTCTCTTTGAGGATGAGATGACTTTTCTTATGTAAAGTGTGTATTCTCTGCGTCCCAGACTAAATTGTACAATTTTTATTTTAGTCTATCCCTCCTTAAATTGCTCACATATTTTTCTTTCTATTTTTGAACTAGCTGACTAAGATAAAATTTACTTCTACACCCTTGATATACATAATATTTAAGGTATTTGCCACTCAATAAATGTGAGTTATTTGACCAATCACAAACTTAAATACTCCCTCCTTCCCACGATAATCTTCCTAATTTCAATTTTGGGACGTCCTACAATGATGTTCCTATATCTATTCTGTTCGTTTTTAGTCTAACAATCATACCTAAAATACCACAATTATCCCTAAAATACCACAATTATCCTTACTTAAAATATAAAATTACCTTAAATACCTAATGTAAAATAATTTTACCCATAAATTACTTCAGTTCCCACGTGCCCGGTAACAATTTTTGTACACCAATAGTAGCATTTTCAGCTTTTGTCTCCCCCTTGCCCAACAACAATTTTGTACTCTTAAAGTTTGAGCCATTTTCCCTTCAGAACATCTTTAAGGGATGGAGGAAGTAGTCATTAACTATTCTCTCCTCTTTTCATGTGTTAACTTTTCTAAAAAAGCACCCACATATCCACCCACTTTAATCACTCTTTCCAATCACCTCCATTTTTCAAGAAACTCTCTCTCAAATCCATTTCTTTTTCATCTTCTTCAAGCATTTCCACCTTTCTCTCTTTTCTTCATCTTCTCTAACCTTCTATTTTTCTCTTAAAACTGATTTGCTCCTAGAAACCTCCCACTACCCATTTATTTGTTTCCATCTTGTTCTTCTCCCTATCAAGCTAGACACATCTTCTTTTTTTCTTTGTGTGTTTTGTAATTTTTTTACTTTTTGAGTTCCAAAATGAGTTTGTGGTAATGCTATGGTGTTGGAGATGGTGTTGGAAATGGATTTCAGAAGAGGTTCTCCGGTAACTCCCAGATTTACTGAGTCACCTGACTCAGACCCAGTAAAAAAATTCAAGCCGAGTCATGGTGAGTCATGCCGAGTCAAGGCAAGTTCATCGTTTTCAATCGAGTTCTGACTTGGGTTTGTGAGTTTATTTCAGTTTTAGTGCTCACACACTTGTAGTTTTTTTGATGAATTATTGATGTGTGTTTTGTGTTTGTTTTGGTGGTTGATGGTGTTTGATGTAGGTAAATATTTCCAACCCCCCATTGATGGTCTTTCTGTGAAAAAAAATAAAAATTGAGATTGAAGGAAGAAAAATTATTCTTGTAATTCGGGTTACCAA
Organism: Rubia tinctorum; assembly: GCA_032355605.1. NCBI lineage: Eukaryota > Viridiplantae > Streptophyta > Magnoliopsida > Gentianales > Rubiaceae > Rubia > Rubia tinctorum. The sequence continues at coordinate 3,421 of JAULKM010018218.1, forward strand.
TGTGGTTTTGTGATTCGTGTTAGAGATGTTTTTCTTGTGACTTTGGATGTAATTTTAACTGTAAATACATTAATTAGAATTAGAGTTTCTGTAAATATGTTATTATTATATTAATGTCATACTAAATTATTAATTTTGGGGGCATTTTTTTAAATCTATGAAAGTTTTTTACACCAATTTTTTAGAACTGGTACCCAAAAATAACCGGTGCTACATGGACAACAGTTTTCTAAAACCGGTGCTAACAAAAAATCTGTGCTAAATTAACACCGATTCCAAAAATAGGTGCTAACGAAAAAAATTCCATGCTAGTTTTTTTAAAACCGGTGAAACCGTTTCACCCTCTACTTAGGCACTGATTTTTTAAACCTCCAAAAATCGGTGCTAGCCGTTCAAAAAACTGGTGCTAGAAGGGATTTCCTGTGACGGTGAGATTAATTTATGCACGGCCTTAGTCTTTTTAACACCCTGGGGTGGAGAAGATTCAGAAGGAAATGCATAAATTCTTGTTGGAAGCTGATTCGGCTTAAAAAACTATCACCTCTATGAAGAGGCAAGTTTTCATGTAAAACTTCTCTCTCAATTTTAAAGGTAGGGGTAGCCTAATATTAACCCAACAAATTTTAGTTTTATAAAATGACCATATATTTAAAATTTTCAATTTTCAATTTGAGTTTGAGATTTGATTTTTCAATTTGATGTTTGGGGTTTGAGATTCTGATTTGAGGCTTGAGGTTTTGAAACTGGATTTGATTTTTCTGATTGCTAGCTAACTTATTTGTTTTAGTTTTTAGGCTTCCGGAAATTGGTTTCCACGGTTTTTTTTTTTAAAACCTCCGGAACAAGTTTCAAATTCACATCCGAGTTAAATGAGGAGTCAGAGAAGACACTTAGAAAGTGTCTTCTATAGTACAAACAAAATAACCACCTTTAATGACTCGTGTTTCCCCTAGTAATCGATTTGTATGTTTTCTTACAAGATATATACATATACTCCCTCTGTCCCAGTTCAAGCTGCACACTTTTTGGTCAACTTTCTCATACCATGTTTGACTATAAATTTGAACCAGTATATAGATACAAATATCATTATGTGAGATATCATTGGATTCCCTGCATGATGTATTTTCTGAATATCAAATTTTAATACACTATTATTATACATAAATAAAGTTATCGTTGGTCAAACATGGTGTAAGAAAGTTGACAAAAAAATGTGCCGCTTGAACTGGGACAGAGGGAGTATATCAATTGCATTGTGATACGACAATAAGCGATGGTAGAAGAGATGGTGGTTAATAATCGTCGTTATATGGCCATTTTGATTGTGGGCGTATATTACTTTTTCAGAATAGGGTATAGAATAAAATAACTTTTGTTAATTGCCAAACACAAATAAAGGTTGTTCATGAGAACACTATTTGTCTTTGTGTGTGTTTTTAATTATTGATCATGCATTTTGAGAAATATTTTCCTTAAGCTTCTCAATCAAAAAATGTTGTTAAATTATATTATCTTAAAAGTAATGTCATATGATATTCTTGTTGAATTATTCATATTTCTTATTGATTTTTCTTTAACGTAGTTGTTCGTATTCATTTCTCTTAAACTAAAATCGTCACAAGTACGAAAGTTTATGGGATTCCCTCCCCTTTTTATATTAAATTCAATATTACACAAATGTGATTACAAGCAAGTGTGATCATTTACACGGAAAGCATTAGAGCCCACAATGACATTGGATTTAAGGAGAACTTCTTAAGTGCTACATCATCAATTTTGATTAAAACTAAGGATCAACTACTAACAATGGAATAACATTTTGAGAACCACTTCTTTAGCGCCACATCACCATTTCTAATAAAAAAATTAAACTTAAGTTTATATTTTATAAAGAGTACTATGTCTCAGGATAGATGGTATTTTCATAAGTTATGGAAAAACAATGCTTAAACGATAAATTAGAAAAAATCAAGATATAATTTTTGGGTTGCATCAATCTGGTTATAAACTTATAACTGTTGCACGTTCTATAGTAAATTTTTAATATTGCAACTAAAATATTTTACCTTTCTATAATTATAATTCAACCATGTTTTCCCATATCCCTATGGAAATGCGGTCTTTCTCAAGACTTTGTCATTTATAAAATACCAATATCATGCAAATTAAAAATGACACTGTATTGATTATATAAATATAAAAACAAACATGTTTATTCTTTCATCCAAAATAATATTTTACAAAAAAAATTAAATGATTTGAAATTATCAATATCGTAATTAAAAAAAAACATATTTGATCATTATTTCCAAAACATTTGAAAAGATATTCAACAATGTCCGCTCTAAGTTGATGATGAATGTCCCGATCACGGTTAATTTGTATTGGGAGCGTTTATTTCTTAAACACAGCGGCCACATTTCATTGAAAATATTTTCATTGAAATTATTTGTTTGTATCATAATCAAATTTTTGGAAATATAAACACTATATCAAAAATTTGAAATATAAACACTATATCAAATTTTGGATAAATATCTATCTATCCAAAAATATTTCATTAAAATATTTTATAAGGCTGGAAAATTTTAAAATCACTTGATTAAATTAAAATTTCAAATATGGTAAAGGATTGATGTAACGTGTCCAAGAATATTTTTTATTTTAAATTTATAGTTAGTTAAAAACACACAAAAAATGCATTACCAAGTGTATAAATTGTTGGTTGGCATTTGCACAAATAAAGACGTACTCGTTCCTTAAATAAGGAGCATATCCTTATTAAAGAGTGGTTGTTAAAACTCCACAATGGTACTCGTTAAATAAAGAGTACACCTTATTAAGAAAAGTGGGTTTAACGAGTTACCAGTGTGGATAATGTTATATAATATAAAGTAAAAAGTGCATGTATAACCCTAACTATTTCATATAAGTGCAAATATAACCTTTTAATAATTAAAAGGACAAATATAACCCTACACAGTAAGAGTAAGTGTAAATATACCCATTTTAATAAATTTAGGCCGAAATTCAATGAAAAACAATTTTACCCTGAACCCTAATTTTCTTTACTCATTTTAAAATCACAAAATCTAAATACAGGTAGGGAAATCCTAAATGCATGTAAATTTAATTGAAAATTTACTATATTACCCTTAATTACTTAATTTTAAATTATCAAAACTTGATTAAAATTTAAACTACTTAAGGGTATTAGAGTAAATTCTTCATTAACTTTACATGTACTTAGCATTTCCATACATGTACTTAGATTTGCCCAATATAAATTAGTGATATAATTTATAGTTACATGGTGTATGAACTAGTCCATATATTTAGGTAGTATGTTAATCGTTTTAGAGACTTAATTGAATTTTATTTTTTTAATATATAAATGATAGAGCTTATCACTATCAAATATATTAATTAGTTCATATGTTTAGAGTGTTTGTTAACCATTTTAATGACTTAGTTAAGACTTTCATATTTTAAAGGCTTTCATTTTTTAAAAAGACAATGATAGAACCTAGAACAAGAAAAATTAATTTGTACACAAAAATTATACACAAAATATTAATTTTTAATAATTAATTTTTAATAATTATAAAAGCCTATTTATACGCAAAATTAAAATAGAGCCATTCCAATTTAAAAATAAATAAATTATTGACTATGCTTTAACTAATAAGTGAGTTATTAATATTGTAAATGGATTATTTTTGTTTTATCTTTAATTTTGGGACGTTGAACTTTTTTTGGATCTTTGATTTCCTGCAACCATAAAAAAATTTTAAAAAGTTAATAGAGAAAATAAAATTTTAAAATGAAATAATCAAACAATATTTTAAAATATATTTGTGTCAAAATATATAAGAGATTAGACTCCATACATAAACAAAAAAGAAAAATATCGATAAAATATATATAAAAAAATAAGATGTCGATCAATTAAAAAAATATTTCATATTACAGTAAACAATATGATACGGGTCTACAGAGACAGGCAAACAATAGAAAGCAAAATGTTGCCACATTGCTACTCATGTGAAGACTTTCTCCATCCACATGGCACATCAGTAAATTAGAGTAAAAGTTGGGTGAGAAAACCTTCCATTATAGAGAAACAAGTGACTTCAGAGTAGAAGTTCAGAGATTTCAGAGTGAAAACTAAAAACCTTAGTGTTCACACATTATTCAGATTCAAATCATAGTACTACAGAAACCAAATGACTCCAGCAGAGACTTCAGCTCCTGAGTCCTATTCTCCAATTCTGCAGTCTTGCGCTGAAACTCCGCCCTCTTGGTTTGAAGCTCCGCAGTCATTTTTTCTATTCGCTTCAGCACATCAGCATCATCTCCATAACAACGCATTACATTAATACTCCCTTTAAGTTCTTCAACTTCTATTTCCAACCTCTGTTTGGCCAATAGAGCCCTAACCTGCTCCAACGTCTTCCTATTAATCGCCTCCTTCTCTCTCTGCAGTTAGAATATCCCATTTTAGAATGGTAAAGTAAACAACATTTCGAGATGTTTCAACATTGGCTCACAGCAAACTACAAAAGAGTTTTGTTTAAGTTTTTTACCCGGTGTCGTTCAGTGATCCTCACCAGCTGATCCTCAACACTCATCTGGCGTTCAGGGTTCCAAACCATTTTGAGTCTTCCTGAAGCCATAAATTTTCAATATATGAATTTTCCCTCAAATATATGAAGTGAGAACCATAAAATACACAATGGACAACGGACAACGGAAATATATCAAATGGAATTGGCACGAAGATAAGAGCAAAACAAGTTAGGGAAACAAAAAAAAACATTCCCAGTATGCAGGATGCAGCTCATCATTTTCCTACAGCATTCTAATAACAGACATACTCTTCTCATCAAACTTCATCCTTAGCTAGTCCAAGTTTACATATCCCTTCTTCAGTTAAGACTCACATCATCATTTAAAAGCCAGTCTGTAGGCAAATCTCCTCAATGGAAAACTACAACAGATTTCTCGCATACAGATCTATCTTCACATAGAGCCCGGAACTTTATAACTAATGCCACGGGGCTACGATTAAAAAACTAAATAACGTAAACTACACCTTATATGCTAAACAGAACAATCCCTTTTTATCCTACAAGGATTAAAATTCAAAACTCACATTCCAATTATTAATGTCACAGCATATCTCCGATGAGTTTTAACTTGCACATTAAAAAACAACAGAGAAAGGAAAAATTATGAAAATTTCCTACTACTCCAGACTTAGAAATGGCAAACCGCTAATAAGTAATAATTTGTCTCGTACAAATATATCTACATGTAAAGCGCGGAACTTGATGAATAATGCTACAGGCCGAGAAACCAAAAAAATAAATAAAATATTATGCAAAATACACCTCAATTTTGTGATTACATGCTATGTATTTTTACTGCTCTCTTAATATCACAAACTGTTCCAAGATGAAGCTCAATGTGTAAGATATTTAAAATCCATATCAAACCAGTGACAGGTGTAATCAAACTAGTACAACAACTCTTTCACGCCTGTGAGAGAAAATTAAGAGTGGATGATATGTTCAATCAATTCATTTCCAGGCTTAAAAACATTTTTTATAAAAATTACGGCTTAACTCATCTTCCCCGCCTTTAGACGCAACACAATTGCTGACCCCAAAAAAAGACAAGTCTTTGTGTCACATAAGATTAATGGTCGTCGGATAAAGGGAAAAACCAACTAAAAAATTTAATGAACGCCAAGAATTGAAGCCAGAGAAGCATATCTAGACCTATTAGTTCAATAAAAATTACACAGAATAAAAAATGCAGAGATGAGAAGTTAAAAATAATGAATCAAGAAGTTTTGATGAATGTGAGAGACCAATAAACTTCCCCAACACAAACAACACAAAAAGCTTGTAACTTTCCATTGGAAAACATGGATGGCAACAGCAACAGTCCAAACATTTCTTCAAATACATATGATAGCCACAGTAAAAACACAGAACTTCTGAGACAGAGAGAATAAAACAAAAGAGAGAGAGAGAGAAGTAAAATTATGATCATCTGACTAACCTTAAAGTGCAGAAGGTAGGGACTATGAGAGGGTTTACTGTGTCTGTTTACGCACTAGTGTGGGCTGCGCAGCGGTGAAACGATGGATTTATATTCAATTACTGGGTGCGTTTGGGACCGTCGATTGGATGAAGTTACCTTTTCGGTTGAAACGCTCCTGTGTGAGGATTGAGAGGACCCTTAAGGTCCCAACCATCGGCCAAGTGAAATAAATTGTTTTTTTTTATAAAAAAGTGAAATAAATTGTTAAACTTGCCTTTTCATGTCCTGGGTTCGAAACCAAAGTTTGGCGTCTTTTTCGTTTTTTTAAAAAATTTTAAAAGTCAAAAGTTTGATTGAGAATCCAACTTTTTATATTGATCAGATTGGTCAAGTAGCATATATCTAAATTATGTTTAGATTAATCTATGGAACAGTCTCATTTACACAAAAGACATCAAACAAATACTAGCGGGAGTCCCACTGCGTTACGGCGTATTTATTTTTAAAACCTTGGAATTAATAACTTTGTTAAATTTTAAAATTTTATCATTTAAGAAAAACAATATGAACCGTGAAGAAAAAATAATCAATTAGTTAACGTATTATGGAATAGTCACTCAACTAATTTTGAGTATTGTGGACAATGGGTTTCAGGAAGTGGCACATGTACTTTATGATCATCCAGTGGTGTTGCGCGATGCATTTGGTTCGTACCTCAATTTGCTCATTTTAAAATATAATTACGAAATGCAATAAAATAAAAGTATTTTATATCAATATTTAAAAAAATTGACTCATTATAAATAAAATTATAAGCGTAGTGTGTTTAAACATGCAATTTTGAATTGGCACAGTACATGAAATTTTAAGATGAAGTTTGGAATTGCTTCAGTACATTGCGTTTGATTTACGAAAAAAATATATAGCATTTTAAATCAACCTTTCATTTTAAAATTTGACTTTTTATTTGACTTTTACGCACTTTAACATCCATTGTAGTTTTCTTAGCATGGCCATTGCGCGAGAATGACACGCACAAATCGAGAAATGTAGTTTTCAATTTTCCTTACGCTATTAGTCTATCATTTTGTATACTTTAAGAGCTAGAATTTCTATTTTCATCTTTATTTTTAAAATTAATTAATCTACATACAAATTATGAAAAGTTGTAGCTTCTCGTCTGTTATCCACATAGATATTAGATAATATCCAGCTTACTTGATTTTTCTTCTTATTGTAAATGAAAATCCACTTTTTAAAGAAAGAATTATACATTTGAAACACTTTTAACTAATATTATGAATATTTATATTAAAGAGCAAATGAACTCAACAGCCCTCGAATTATAAGCATCGTTCACTTTTGGCCCTCCACTTATTTTCCATACTTTAGGCCCCCTGAACTAACAAAACTGACAACTTGTACCCTTCTTTCAAGTCAAACCGTTAAGATATGGTCAAATCGTTAAATTTAGGGGTAAAATTAATATTTTTCATTTTCTTTTCCTTTTAATTTTCCTTTCCTTTCCTTTAGTTTCCCTTTCCTTTTCTTATTCTTTTAATTTTCCTTCTCCTTCGTTAAAAACCCTTATTCCGCCCTCGACCACCGCTACCAGCGACTGGCGCCGACCACCGCCACCGCCACCACTCTTCTGCCACCCCAAACCGACCATCCATCTCTCATCTCCAGCGGCGTCGGATCTCCCTACCTTCCACTCCGACCATCGAGGCGTCGAGAAGCATGTCGAATGGCGCCGTCTCCGGCGTCGAATTCTCCTCACAATTTCCAATGCTCTCGTCGCCGGTGGGGCGCTTCTGATCCTTATCTTCAACCTAAGCGGTCTCTCGTCCCAATCCCATTCCCGCTCTCTCGAACCGACCCATTCCCACCCCGCGTCACCCAATCTCTATATGGTTTTCCCCCGCCCCGTGCCGCTCGATAGTCGCGTCGCTAGCTCTTCCCCGGCAAGGGAACGGAGGTCTAGCCCCAGCTTGCGCAGAAGTAGGAGAAACAGCGGTCTCCGTCCAATTTGATGGCGGATTACAGCGACGGAGCGGGATTGGAGGCGGATTACGACGATAGGAGAAACTGGGTTTGGCGGCGGATTACGGTCTGGAGAAATGGATTATGACAACAGGAGAAACTGGGATGGCGGCACTCGGCTTCTGGAGGAAGACGAAAGGATTGAGAAATAAAAAGGGAAGACACATAGGATTGAAAATGACATTTTTGCCCTAAAAAAATCATGCAATTTGTATGTGTTGTGCGTTTAGCGGGATTTAACAGTCTGAAGTGACGGAATGGCCACAAATCACCAGTTTTTAAAGTTCATGGATCAAAAGTGTGAGAAAAAAGTTGCGGACCAAAGTTGAACGATGACGATAGTTCGAAGGACATTGAAATCATTTGCTCTCTATTAAATGGTACCAAATCCAACCATGAGTAAATCGAGATTTGATAATAAATCATCAAGAAAACACTTTTCAACTTCCACTTCTTCATTGTTCCACAAAAAAGAAAAGAAAACTTCCTCTCCATCTCCTCGTCAATATCTTGATTGGGAAGCACCGAGCGAAGCTCCTAGATGTTAAGATGCACACACACAAACCAGATGGGCGTTCGAACTTGATTTTGTACAAAAGGAATAGTTAGTAAAATTACGAATGGAGTGAGGCAAGATGGCCTCTTGTTTTGAAATATAATTTCTTCCTTCAATGTCACATCTAGAGAATGCCAATTCACAGGAAGCTCAAAATTCTTGTTGCTCAAGTATGTCAACCAAGAACTGCATGATCTTTTCCGAAAGAAAACATGGTTTCAGTATGAAAGCCCAGAGGAAGTCATGAACCGCGACGTAAACAGAACTACTTTGTTGTTTGACTACCATAATTAAAACCTAAAAGATTGGTATCCTAGGCTAAAAGAGAGAAAAAAGAGATGGAAGTAGGTTTCTCATACTGAAGTATAGAACTGCTTCACCATCACTATTACTCCTCTCCATCCTCATGTTCTAAGTTATCAAAAAAAATATACAGTTAAAAGTCAACTTTAGCAAGAAAAAGCTTCATTCAGATCAAAGCTTTTCACCTCATAACATGATCAAAATTACAAAATCTATAACAAGATTATACGGTCATGGCATCGTCTTCGCTATTCATGTTTTTTTGTTTTGGCTCTTATTCTATTCGAACATGAGAACTATGAAATCCCTTTCGCCTCTTCACTCATATTCACAACTAAATTTTTAAGAGGTACAAGAAAGTATGAGGGGGAAAAAGAATTTCATAAATATGTTCTAAGGACACAACACTCAATAGCCTTCAATTTTAATTGCCAAAACAACATTCTCGCACAACATGGTTTAAGGGTTACAGCCTTATACATGAGAACATCTTTTAAAATCTAAACAATTAATTTCAGTTCTCAACAGAATAACAAATAATTGTTGATAACTTCGTGACTTAACAATGCTAGTAGTAAAAGCAACTTCAATCCACATGACTTTAATGCTATCAACAAAAATATCTGATCATTGAGTTTGTTGAAAGGTGAATTTTAAATTCTTACACCTCAACCTACTTGTTGCTCTCTCTTACATTAACTTCATGAGTATTCATTATGCAATTGTTCTCTCTTACATTAACGTCAAGGGTATTTAGTATGCAGTCGGGAAATTTTTAATACAGTCAGACTCTGCTCTAGCGATCAATTTCTTAAATCTCAAGCAAAAGCCTTATTTGGAGGTTTGTAGTGATTTTCAAGATGAGCTAAGATTATCCCCGTTTTTTCACGCTATCTCTTTGAATAAGGCAGTAGGACTAAGGTTCAAGAGGCCCATCAGTTGTCCCATGATGCACTTAGAACAATATCTCATTAATATTTCTTATTTTTCAATAAAAAAAAGGACATTTAGTAGGCAATTACCAAGAGGCCAAGATTGAAGCTTAAACATGGAAGCCACAAATGCATGTATTAACAGCAATAGACAAACAATGAGAAAATTATCATTCAATCACCATAAACAATCACTCTTAACATAATAGGCATCACGCAATCATCATTCAAAAATTGAGAAAATTAATCAAAAAATGCTGGAAATTAATGGAAAATACCTCGCTTGCTTACGGAAAACGTTTTTTTAAAGAAAAAAAAGTAGTTTTTTGGGGCTGTCCAAGTTGGAACTGTGTGCTGCTCGTGGTCATGGATTTTACCCTCCCTTAAGTGGATTAAAATGACGGTACATTTTCTTTATTCTACACACATCATTTAACACATATTGTTGGCGTACAAACGTAATGATCATATTGTAGGAACTTGGATCATAACCATCCACTCATATCTGATTCCAACCCTGATGGCTGATGCTATGTGACTAATACCCATTTGAAAAATTGGAATAGAGTGATACCCTTTCCAATATAGCCATACAGTGACATCGATACCCCTGGCACGGGAGTTTTAGTAATGAAAATGACAGTGTAAAATAGTCCCCAGGGCTCCGGATGTGTTTGTTCAGCTTCACATCAACTCTGACATCAATTGTGCAAACTCCCTGATCTCCTTGATGGCAATGGGGGCCGGCTTCTTAAATACTCCCTCTGGTTTCTTAACATTGGTCTCCTTTCCATTTTGAGTTAGTTTTTTTATATTGATTCCTTTCCATATTTGGCAAATCCTAGATTGTTTCATCCACTCAATTTACTTTTTGTATTTCAATGCAATATTCACCATTCATTTCACTCTTTGTTAAAAAAGAGTGCCCAAAAGTAAGAGCCAATATTAGAAAACCAGAGGGAGTAAACCGGTTCTCTAAGAGTGGCACTCTTTCTTTTGGCACAAGGATTTATGAATGTAAAATTAGTGGTTGAGAATTCATTGAAAGAGTAAAAAGTAAAT
>JAULKM010018229.1:0-14369 GCA_032355605.1 Rubia tinctorum
GGGCAAGAAGTGTGCAATAAATTATATTTATTGTGCCGATATATGAATTCCTACCTAGCTTGAGTCTCAACCACACGTTTCAATGAAGCAAAACTTCAAAAATGTGGGAGTTCTTTAGCCACTAAACAAAAACAATTTTCATTCGCAAATGCCAAATATTAAAACGGTTTGTTGCTTGCAGGTTTTTCCAGAAGCAATGTTTTAATATGAAGGAATAGGTCAATAATAACATAATTATATTAACACTCGTGCAATACATGGCGGCAGGTGAGAGATATTGAGTCGAATGGTAAACGAGGGTATAAGCTCCGCCCAATCACATGATTGATGATATGTCAAATGCATGTATTTTAAAAAAAATATTTAATATCTTTTGTGTGGTAAATTGCTAGATTTAACTAGGTTTACATTGTAAGGGGTTTAGATGACAGTTTGCGGTTTCATATCTAAATCCATCATTTTGTAGTCTACTTTAGGTCTAATGGATTTTTAGTCCCTACGAGCGTCTAGATCCGTTTTCGTGAGCTTTACTTGTTGATTGCTCGTAGACACTTTGAACTATTTTTAGAAGGTTATTCGCAAGAATGGTAGTTGATTGTAGAAGGTCATTCACAAAAATGGTAGAAAATTGAAGACTATGAGCCAAAACGTGGTAATAGATCGATGCGCCGAAGAAAAATAGATAAGTCTGGAAGAGTCGAAAACTGGCAAGACCCGTGCAGATTTGCACGACCCATGTCATGCCCCATGTCGAGAAGCTGATGGCCAGACCACGGGACTTGCACTCCTGCACGGCCCGCGCCCTCATAATGGTGGAACCAAGGGTCCAGGCCGTGAGATGTGCAATCTTGCAAGTCCCGTGCACTTAGAAGGCGGCGGACACGCTTCAGACGCCAGGATACGTAGATTTGCACATCCTGCACGCTAAGAACAACCCGGGAATGCCGTCAATCCGCAACTCGCATGCTTTTGCACGGGTCGTGCTGGGCAAGTTGTGCATTATTGCACACCTCAACGTGGCTACTAGGTTTTCATAGCTTTTTGGACCTTTCTAAGGCCCAAGCCTACCAACTATATAAGCCACACTTAGTCTAAATCCATCATTTTGTAGTCCACATTTAGTCTCCTAGATTTTTGGTAGGTAGGAAGGAAGAGGAGAATTATCTCTCTCTCTCTCTCTCTAAAGTTCGTCTTCTTTTTCCTTCTTTTAATTCTTAGATCCATGACATTTAGTTTAATAAATGACATGGATTTAATAGTAGTAGTAGAGTAGTTATTTCTTGGGGTAATAGTTGTATTCATGACTTGATTTTGACTCTATGAGACTTTAAATTACCCTATCCATTTATGTCCTATGAATATTTGTGCTTGGTTTGTAGTTTACATTCTTGTAAGATTTATACCATGTTATGCTTTATGATGCATCCATAAATTCATGCATAGTATATAATATTGTGCTAGCCTATTGAATACTTTCTTGGGAAGTGTTAGATTAGGGCTATTGTATGCTCGAGAGTACCGGAGAAATGAGTTCACTCATGCTACCTTGAGAGTACCGACCCGATCGTTACTCTAATTCTAATTGGCTAGTCGTGTGTGATTCCATGTTGGGAGAGTTAGACTACCCAATGAGGGGAAATCCTTGGCTTGCCCTGATATATTAAGCATTATAGTTTGTAGCAATTAGGGTTTTGGTACAATCCTATAGTCATCACGAGATGCCAATTCCTCTACCTCTCTAAACCTAGGGTTGGTATCCATAGTTGAGTGCCCGAGACGTATTTTCCTTACTCTCGTATCTAACGGTTGCGACCTACACAAGGTTGAGATCTTTTAAGCAGGGGCTTGTTAGCATCGAGAGTGAGATGTCGGGGAATGAATTGCGGTATTGAAAAAGACAATCAAAGCGCATTCCCTAATTATGGTGGCGGTTTGATGGTGGTAATGAACCCTCGTTGACAGACATTAGGAATTCCCGACCATCTCTGCATAATGTGACATAGGCATGAGTAGGTTTATATGTCTTACATGCAATAGAATCTAGGTTTGTTTTCTAAAAATTTGTGGTGTTTGCATGCTAGTTTCTTACTCCCTCTGTCTCAGGGAAACATGCATAGGGAGAAATTTTTCCTTTTAATTTTAGAGGTGTGAAAAGTCTAAAATACTCTTATCTTGTACCTTCACCTCCCGCCTTCTTCCCTCCCTTCCAGATCTTTGCCTTCGCCTCTCTCCGCCTTTCGCCTCCACCCGTTTTTCTCTCTCCGCGGCGGGACTCTACTTGGGTGGGTGGATTTGAGTTTTCTAGTTATGACGTAAAGGAAAGATGCCATCACCGGAGCAGAGAAAGATACCACCGCCGGAGCGGGTTTGATCCCAACAACAGTTTCGGCGAATTCAATGGTGGTGATAGCGAGGGAATTAGAGGCAAAGGGTGAGGAAAGTTAGGGTTGAAGGATTTTTGAGTGAATTATGAGATGTTAAATTGTGTAAAATTTTACTTTTTAGAGGTAACAATGTCTTATAACATGTTGACTATTTCCTTAAAAGGGAAGTGTACAAATTTGTGTGGCACAGACAAAAAAGAAAATTTTGCACATTCGGCTAAGACGGAGAGAGTAGTTGTTTTGGTTAGTTATTAATCGTATTGTTTTTTAAAAAAACTAAAATCCCCCTTTTTAAATCACATATTAAGTGACATTAGTCTATGCACTTTGAAACTGCACAAACATTTGATCGAGTCCCATTTCCCGGAGGAACGATCCTTACTTGCCACTAACTACTCTCTAGTAGTTAGTCGCATTAGGTGAGTAGAAATAGAATGTTTGAGAGGGCACACAATGGCTCTCCCACTCCACACTGACAAATTATACAAATAATTAGGGTATAACATTTAAGATGCGGATTCGAATAAAAAATACTAGAAAAACACAAGTACAAATCAGATTCAAAAATATTTTGTACAATAAGAACGGAAGAAGCCTTCTATGAAAATTAAAGCTTTTAAAATAAAAACCCAAGAACCCTAACAAATAAATGGAGCTCACAAATCAAAGAATGACAAATTCAAAGACATCGACCAGAAAAAAGGAGTTCCAACTCCAAAAATTCTAAATTCAAAACCAATTGATGGGGAAATATTTGAATAAAAATACTGAGATTAGACTCTTAATAGAACATGCGATTTCACCATGGAAAACACACAAAAAAAGATATGGAGTTGTCGTCTTGTGCCTGTAATTAGGAGAGGAGTAGTAGGGTTTCGTGAGATTTCAGTTGAGAGAAATGAGAGAAAGTGAGATGGAGATTCAAGTATCACTGCTTAAAAATTGAAATTATAGTTCGGGGATTTTATCTCAATTATATGATTCTTGGTCAATAATCAAGGTAAAAAGTTCTTTTACCCAAGTTTTTCATTTAAAATCAAAGTAACCGATTTTTATCTTAATTTTTAAATAATCGAGGTTAAAATGCACTTTTTAACCTCGGTTATGATATAGCCTAGGTAATATCCATTTAATTAAAGTAATATGACCGATGGGTGACCAACGCCGGTTGAATCGACTTCGCAACCGATGGTCAACTAACTTCGGTACTATTGTTCATGGGCCAAATATGGTTGACCAAAGTTAGCAGTGTACAAACATTGCACGTCACACACATATGGGCTAATAGAGAGCTACACCAATCGTGAGGGGACTCATAGAGGCGGTTTTGAGCATCCAAAGATCGAGCGGCTGGAGATGGATAAGGGCTAAAGAGATGGGTCTCCGAGCAAAGATCTACCGGGTTTCTGAGCAGTGACTTGAATCTGGCGGTTGTGTCAAGCTTTCTGGTTGGAGATCTATGGCTGGGTTCATGGAAACTTTGTCTGGCAGATTTAGCGGTCACTGTGCTGTGAACTCTGGGCTAGTGGGTCTTAAAACGATGCATTCTGAGTCAACTCCAAGAGTCAACTCCAAGAGTCACGGATCTAAAAGTTTGAATTTTTCTCTTTGCTGCAGGTTAATTTGGGACGACAATGTGGGGTTTAACGATTTTTTTAACAGTACAACGGTGTTGTTCTCACCGGAATACCCCACACCACAGTGGAAGAAAAAAGGTACACTAATCTTTATTAGATCTGGTATCTAAAACTTTTCAACAAGGAACACTGATTTTCGTTACCTTTCTGGAGAGGTAACGCGGTTGGAGTAGTTATTCTCTTTTTTTTCCAACTTTTAAATTTTAAATTTTCTAGGTGGGAGACTATTAATTATGTAATTTCGTTATTACATTTCATTTAGTTTTTTTCAAGTTTTTGTTTCTTTTAGTTTTAAAAATGGGCAGTATTTAAAATGGTTTTTTTTGGATTTTAGTATCAAATAAGAATTGTCTCTATTAATGTTTATTTTCCTGGCAGTCCGTGTCCAGAAAATCTGATTGACTTCGGATTTTATATCCAAAGAGACGGTGAAGAGAAATCCAAGTTAAAGTCGTTAAAACAACGGACTTCCGGCAAAATTGTTTTTCTTCCGATTTAAATCAGACTTGTAGACTTTGGTCCACTAGGAAGCTTATGCCATTTATATTGTTAATTCAATTTATTTGGTCCTTGGAAGCTTTTGGATCAAGTTAGAGATATTTCTACGCAATATAAATGATTTACGTACACTAATGGAAAATGTTTTTGGCAAATAGAATGACTGATTTTAATCTCCTTGTTTAGGGAAGTGATCTTAACGGGTTAAATGGAGACGGGCTAGATATTTTAGGGGGGGAGCTTTATTTTCTTTGTTTTATTTCCTTAAATGTTTTATAAGAAGTGTGGACGATACGTTTTGCGTGCATTTAATTTGATATTTCACTATGATTGGTTCAGATGGTAGTCTCGGGTCGAGTCTATTGTGGCTACACTATGACTACACAGTGATAACTACTTATCCTTTGTGTGCCCTTCTCACATTGCCACACAGGCTTTTGTTTAGTATTGTAATATTGACTAATGCCTTTGTGTATCTTCTCTCTTTTAGCCACTGATGCTTTCGATTAGAAATGTAATATTTAGTTAGCTCCTGAGTGTAAATGAGTTTATCCCACATCGGATGTTGTAATCGCACACTATGCAAAAATGAGCTTAACAGAAGAGAGATGGAAACCCTATAAACCCTCGTCTTAGAGACGGTTTATCTAAAAAAGTATAAATACTATTGTGTGATATCTTACTAGTTAGATTCGTTATAACATATATTTTCAAGGGCAAGCAACATTTGTAGCTACTAAACTCTTGTCATCGTTCAATTTTGGCAACTCATCTTTCTTCTTATTATTTTTTGAACATTTTTGGCAACTCAACTAATCAATCTACTAAGTCGTGGCAATTCTATCAAGTAAATCATCAAGTAGGAGTTCGGTCGCCTCATGTGCGATAGGCGTGATAGTTTTGGAGGCTATATAGTCTTTTCCAAGTGAGTGGTCAAAAGTGTTCAAAAAACAAGATGGGTGACCAAAAGTGTTAAAGTAAAGACGGATGGCTAGAAGTGTTAAAAAATATGGGTGGCCAAAGGTATCTAAAGTAAATGGTGAGCAAAATCTTTTAAAAAATGCCAAAATTATACATTTGATCAACCCAACGTGTCCAGCAAAACCTCCACCACTCCGCCGTTGTCGTGGAACTTGTATGATTCACTGCTCCTCACATTTTTAGGCTTTGTCTTCGACCACCAATTTGCGTGTTGCGTCTTCAAGCTTTCATACTCTTCTTCCCACATGCTCTAATCAACGCACAATATTTCTCCGATATCACATTTTGGCCATTGTTGGAGAACCAAAAATATTGACATGCCTCCTCTCGGCTACCCCCTCGTGCATTCGACTACCCCATGTCGACCCCTGTCGACCCCCGCCCGACTTTGGCTACGTTAAATTTAATAATTATTGTCATGTACTTAATTATTAAATTGTAATTATTTTCATGTAATTAATTACGTATGATATTTTCATGTAATTAATTATTATATTTTTAATAATAAATATTCTAAGTAAGATATGTGTATTATAGATTAATAATATTTTATTATAAATTAAATTATTATATATATAGCCGGTCTAGCAGGCGGGGATGAGGCATGTGTGAACTAAATTCCGCGTTTAACCCACTATCTATGGCGGATATTATTTTCATACCAATCTCCACCCACCCCAACCAAAATGCCCTCCATATCACTTATAATATTTTTATGTAAATAATTTATTGTTTTTTATATTAATATTTTAATACAAATTTTAGATATTTTTGAAAATATAGATGAGGTGAGAACAAAGAGTTTGAAGTGGGTAGAGAGACCTAAGTTGATGATGAGATGGTGGTGGATTTATATAAATATGATGTGGCAAGGGTGGATTTTCATGTTGTACCCACCATGAGTGATGTAGCGGGTATGGGTATGAAAATTTTAAATAGGCATGGGTATGAAGGGAGCATAATTCGTACACGTCCCGCCCCATTACTATCCCTAACTTCAGCACTTTCAAAACCTCTCTGTCTACCCCCTTTGTTGAGCCTTTCTATTTAGTTCCCATCAGGTACTAACTACTCTCTGTACCTCTCGTTGTCATTTTAGTTGTTGATTTTCTACTGTAGTAAAATTAGTCATTCACGATATTCTATTGATTTTCTCATCGTCATTCAAGATGAATGTCGGTTGCCGCAGCGGCAAGGGGATCGATGAAATTGTGTACAGTGGACATCATCTTTGAGTAATAAGGAGTTTGGAGTGGTCCGAGCGAATAAAAAGTTATCACACGTGGAGATGGAGATCGTGCTTGAGAAGCATAGAAGACATGTAACAAAGACTGGCACCACGTAGGCAACAAAGCTTCCATTAGAGATGGCAAGGCTGAAAAAATGTGTACTTTTGCCATTTTTATAGGTACCACTCACCGTTTTATAGATATTTTTGGCCACCCATCTATCTTTTTAACACTTTTGGCTATCCATCTATTTTAAACAATTTTAGCCACTTACATTGAAAAGACTATTCTTCTCCAAAAAAATATCACTCGAACCGCACATGCGGGGATGAAACGCCAACTTGATGGACGGACTTAGCAGAAGTGTCAATGACTTAACAATTAACATTTTAATTAACTGAATGATCAAAAGTGTTCAAAAAATATAAATGACTAAAAGTGAATAACAAGAATTTAGTGGCCACAAAAATTGTTGCTTAGTAAAAGAACAACCGAGAGGGACTAGTTGCTCTCTAAAATCCCATCCCTTTTCTTAAAATATAAAATAATCAAATTTCCATCCTCGATCGCGTTAACTACACTAAAAGTCTATTTCGGCTGCAATAGTCTACTGCCCATGCATGATCAGTTAAGAAATTAAAAATCGTTTTCATTTTGGCTGGAAACGCATAACTATATTATTAAGCTTTGTGGAATCTCCCCCATAATCCCGGAGAGATGGAGAAATAGTAAATTTTCTAATTGATATGTTTTTAATGTTTCTGTTATACAATAATTATAGGTTTGTTTTCATACATTAGTATTGTTCTTCAGTTTGACATATTAGATTGTTGTGTTCATGATGATCACCCAATTTAATTGTTCATATCGATGTATTTTGTCCGATCTGATTTTACAGATCGTGTGTTTCTCTAGGAGGAGTCATGTTCTCGATCTGTGTTTTTCAAGGTGTTTCCAATTTGGACAACATAGAATCGCATTTTGGATCAAGTGGTTTTATAGTCGTTGAAAATCCCTATTTGGCATAGAGATATAGATGCGCGATATGCTCCCCTTTGCCAAGTGGTCATGATTTTCACGGAAAATAGTTAATATCTCCGGTAACGTGTTATAATTTAATTAGATCTCTACTATGCAATAGTACGAACGGTTAGTCTGGTTGACTTATAAGTTAAATTTCCTTGCAGTATAGTACAGACGGTTAGTCTGGTTGACGTATAAGTTAAATATCCTTGCAGTATATTTGTTATTGTTAGAGCTAGTTATGTTGGATGTCAATTCCACTTATTGTAATCGCCACTAGGCGTTTTTCTCAGCATTTTTGAATGATTGATTTCAAAAAGATATTAAGCTTTGTAGACGTTTCCGAGACAACCATTTTAAAAAGGAAATAATATCACTGATTCTATATAGCGTCTCCTGTTAGATCGTTTAACAATTAGATCAATTATGATAAATCTTATTCATATAATTTTTAATGTTAATTTATTGTTATTTATTTAATAAAATTATATTTTTAAAATTATAAAATTCTGATTATAATTAATTATAAGGATAAACATCAAATCACTTTGCTAATTATATTTTATAAAATAATCTCATCTAACGATTAGACATCTAAAATATAAATTTTATTTCTAAAGATTAACCATCTCAATACTATTCTCATCAAATCACACTTAAGTGTAAGAGAAAGTTTTAGGAAAGTTGCATTTTTTTTAACTTATGAACAATCAATTGTACTTTTACCTTAAATGTACAGTAATTTTTTAAAGTTAAATATTGTATTTTTAAAGTTAAAATAAGTAATAATGTGTATTTGAGTGTGAAAATATAAAAATATATAATGTAAAAAATTTATTTTAAATTTAGTCCTCTTTGTCCCAACTCAAATTGTCCAATTACTATTTGGCTCTATTTTCTATCAAACTTTCGCCACATATTTGAATAGATTTATAAGCAATAATATTATCGTATGTGATATTGTTGGATTCGACATAACAAGTAGTTTCTAAAAATATAACCTTTTGTTTCTCATTATTATACGTAGTTAAATATATTAACGGTCAAACATGTTTCTTGAACAACGTGAAAAATATTCTATGCAATTTAAGGTGGGACAGAGGGAGTATGTAATTTAACAAATGCAGTGTGTAAAGTTAAAAATAAGTGGACTGTCCATAAACTAATAGACAGACCTCCTGTCAGGAGAAGCACTCTAATTTAATATTTTGTTGAATTCAATGTGTTGATATTGGTTGTTGAGATATATTACTCCCTCTATCCCACCCAATCTTCATAAAATATATTTTTCTATTCAAAGTTGTCAAAATTTAACAACATATTTGAATAGATATATGAACAAGAATATTATTGTATATTGTTAGATTTTCCGTAACAAGTGGTTTCTAATTAATAACTTTTTATGTGTCGTTGTTATCCGTGGTTGCATGTATTTAAAGTCAACATGCTTATTAAAGACTGTGAAAAAGATTATGTGCAAGTTTGACTGGAACGGGGGGAGTGAATTTTTTTATATATTCGGCAAGGCATAATTATAACTCTTATGATAACATGATTAAAATTAGAATCATTTTCCTTTCGGCCTTTGGTCCTTTAAACAACGCTTATGTAGGAGCCTTTCACGATGAATAAACTCAATCGATTATATTTGACTTGGTATTAGTTTATAATTAAGAAAACCATTAGAATCCTAAAAACCATAAAATCACTTGCACTTCTGCGGACCAATGGCCGATGCTGAAACATCTGTATGACTGGAGAAAGCTCCGATCATGATATTGAAGACACAACCGCCTCACCCAGGGCGACCAATCTCGCCACTGCACAAGAAAAGGTCAATGTCCCAGCCATGATGTCGCTTCCGCCCAAGCAAGAGCCCAGACCGTGGCCACCGACCGACTTCACGCCGAGGTCGCCGCGTCCAAGCTCGTCATTGCTGCCAATGCCTGCTCATCACTGCCTACCTCTTCATTTTTCCTCCTTGCTTCAGATCACAACGCACTTACAATTTGATGGTTGGTTCTGAAAGGCAACAATTATTGTGAATGAACTTCAGCCATTCACAATGTTTTTTATGGAAGACAAAAGTTGGAGCCTTGGACGGATCCATTACCTGTCTGAATGTGACTTTTCCGGATTATGAAAACTGGTTTATGGTTAACTCAACACTTTTTGGATGGATACTTCAGACAATTGAATCATCTATTTGGTAATCCATCACTTATCATGATGCCGCTAAGGAGATTTGGGATGATTTCGATCGATGTTTTTCGGTTGGGAATGGTCCCAGACTTATGCAGGTTCGTTTTGATCTTGCGAATTGTCGAAAGAACGGATAAAAATTGACAGTTATTATGGAAGATGTAAGAAATTATGGGATGAGTTGAGCACTCATCTTCCACCCCGTGCATGTGCTTACAAGGCTTATACTTTCCAGTGCTGCCAATAGGCTGTCACTGATTGCGACAATGAGACTGTTCATCAATTTCTCATTTGATTGGATGACGGTTACAACACTCTTCGTTCGAATATCATGTTTCAAGAACCATTGCCGCTTCTTAGTCACGTTTACGCCTTTGCATTTCTGGAGGAGCGTCACAAGACCGTCATACAGTCTCATATTCTCGGATTGACTCAGTGACATTTTCTGCTCCACCACGACGTGGCCCCTCCGGTGTCAATGCTTCCCAAAGTTAAGCTGATTGTAAGAATATAGTGTGTACTTATTGTGGACGCAAAGGAAATGACGTTTCAACTTGCTTTAAGATTCATGGTTTTCAGGATTGGTACATCGAAGGATGTGGATCAGGGAAGCAGCAACAGCTCGGGAATAGGACTGCCACCATTGGCCGTCCCCCATCAGGCACCATCAGATGCCCGCCACCACCAATACGACATCCTCCTCGTTGATCATCCTAGATCGATCAGTGGTGGGCTCACCTTATTTGACGCGCGATGGAGTTTTGTTTAAAATATGATTTCCAAATTACATAACCCCATGGACAATTTGTCAGGTAAGTCTTCTTTAACTTGTATTATTTATTCATAAGCTATTTATCATATGACGGGTGACGAGGATCTTCTATATGATATTACCACTATTGAATTCGTTGGGGTTATTTTAGTGGAACTATATCTACTTCCTTACACCAAGTCACTTTGCGTGTTATGAATATTGTTCTGTTGCTAACCTTAATTGTCTAGTTTTGTTCACCCAAAAAATGCATATTTCAAGAAATCTAATCGAGGATAATGATAGGCGAGGGTGAACAGCTGGGTGGGGTGTATTGGCTTTGCACATTCAAGGATTATTTGTTTCCGTCGCGCGCACCAGTCATTTCCATATTCCACGTCATCTGTTTCTGCGAGCCTTTGTCATTAACGATTTTGTTATCCTCCACTTCGCCGGTGTTGTCTTCTGTTTCTTTTATTAAATACGGCCTTTTAGATTTTAGTTACATCGTTCCTTGCTCTGTCTGTCATCGAGAAAAATAATCTGAATAGAATTCGTTTAAGTTCAAATAAAGCTACTTGGCTTTTCGAATTAGTTCATTGTAATGTTTGGGGCCTTATAGCTCAGCTTCTACTAGTGGAGCTTTTTTTTTAACTATTGTTGATGACTACTCTCAACCGTTTGGGTTCACCTACTTTTGCTAAGTTAGAAGTTGATGGCAGATTTAAGGAGTTGTGTGCTCATATTTCAAGACAACTTAGGTGCCACATCTGCATAGTCCAGGAAGATAATGGCACTGAATTTTTGCCACTCAGCCCGTCTTACTTTGCTGAAACTAGAATTTTGTTTAAGACTTCTTCTGTTCATAATGCATTTTTACATGGCAACCTAAAGGAGGAGGTGTATATGTACCCTCCTTCAGGCTACGCTTTTTTTTTCTGCTTTCGGTCTTCATTGTAGGCTTCAGAAGTCTTTATATGGTTTTCATTAGGATCCTCACAATTGGTTCACAAAATTGGCGACTGCTCTTACTTTGTTTGGTTTTGTGTAGAGAGAGACATATTACTCTTTGTTTTCTTATACTCGAAATTCCCAGGATTTGCATGTTCTTGTTTATGTTGATGATTTGATTATTGTTAGTGCTTCAACTACTCTCATGAGTAAATTCAAGTCATACTTGAGTTCTTATTTTCATATGAAAATCTTGGTCCTCTTAAGTACTTTGTTGGGATCGAGATTGCTTGCAGTCTTGAGAAGATGTTTCTTTCTCAACGGAAATATGCCCTTGACATTTTGTCTGATAATGGTTTGTTAGCAGCTAAGCCAACTAAATTTTTTTATGGAGAAATGCCATGATTTGGTGTGTACGACAGGGACCTGATTTGACGATCATGCCCGCTATCGTCGTGTAATTAGGAGACTTATCTATCTCATTATCACTCAACCTCAGTTAAGTTATTCTTTTCATATGCTTGCTCAATTTATGCAGGAGCCGCGTGTCATTTACTAGCATACCACTCTACGAGTTCTTCACTACTTGAAACATCATCCAGGTCATGGACTTTTTCTTTCTGCTAAGAGTTCATTGCATTCATCTGCTTATTTTGACTCAGATGGTGCTTCTTGTATAGACACTCAACGTTCTCTCTCTAGATATTTTGTGATGCATGGAGAGTCTCTCGTGTCTGGGAAGACTAAGAAGCAGTATACGATTTCTCGCTCCTCTGCATAAGTAGAATACCTCGCAATGGTTGTGGTTTGTTGTTAGTTAATTTGGTTAAAATATCTTCTTCGTTCGCTGATTGTTGATCATTCTTCTCCGATGAGTATCTTTTGTGATAGTCAAG
The DNA here is from genome assembly GCA_032355605.1 of Rubia tinctorum. Taxonomy (NCBI): domain Eukaryota; kingdom Viridiplantae; phylum Streptophyta; class Magnoliopsida; order Gentianales; family Rubiaceae; genus Rubia; species Rubia tinctorum. The sequence continues at coordinate 12,553 of JAULKM010018229.1, forward strand.
CAACTATTCACATTGCGGCTAATCCTGTTTTTCACGAGCGTATGAAGCATATTGAAATTGATTGTCATTTTGTTCGGAATCTTGTTCATTCTCGTGAATTGGTCACTGATTGATAGTACCTAGGCCAGACTAGCATTAAACTTTGGCTTGCCCAAAGCAGGCTAGGGTTTAATGATGAGTGTTAATCCCCCATATTGGGCTAAATGGACCCAATACATTAATAGATCTCATAGGGCCAAACCCTAATACTTCTACCACAAGAAAACAAAACTATAACCCTACCTAGAATAGACCATCATATAAAAGCAGGTATGTCATATCATATTTGACATATACTACTATTCATTATTATTGATCTAGAGGTCTTACTGGCAAGATAGTCAGAGAGTTTTCCCCTCGGAATCTTCTAAGGGCTCTTTCTTTTAGACTACACTAGGAATTCCAGTATCGTAAGTATAAAAGGTGTTTTGGAGATACATTACCCATCATATCGGCACCATAAGTCAACCAGTAGATATCTTTACAAAGACACTTGGTCGTCATCAGTTTTAGTTACTTCTTCGCAAGTTAAGCGTTTTGGATCTTCATGCTCCAACTTGATGAGAAATATTGGGATTTATTAGAATATTTTGTAAATATTATGTAATATCCTTTTCCTGATAGATTAAGGTATAGATTAAAACTCTTGTGGTAGCATGATAAGATTAGAATCATGTTTCTTTCATCCTTTGGTCTCTTGTACACCGCCCTATATGTAGGAGTCTTTCATGATAAATAAGCTCACCGATTATGTTTTACACTCGGATAATCAATTCGAAACACCAAATATAGAACAACTCATAATACAAAATGAACAAATCTTTTTGTAAAAATGAAATGAGATATGGAAATGGCAAGTAGCATTTTAAACAAAATGAATTATAATATAGAGATTCAAAAATTTAAATATGAGTATCAATTTTCTTTATGCTTTTGTCTTCATCTCAAAGTTTATCTTTCACAGTAGCAAAGCATTATTTGTTAGTAAGAGAAAGACTTATATGCTATTGTCTTATAAAACAAATTTATCGTGAGACAAGAAATTAAGTAAAATTTTGAAAATTACAGAAAGTATCTTAGTATCATGTATAATTTTCAACTTTAAACAATTATGTTTTGATCTTCCGTTTCATTATAAAATTTGGTGAGTCCGTCTAAATTTTTATACATTAGTAATACAGTACTTATTTTTCATCTATTTAGATAGAATAAAAATCAAGGAGAATTAACATTGAATTTACAGGAAATTTATAAAGAAAAAAATATCGTTTAGAAAGAAAAAAAAAGAATGTTAATCAGGTTGACAAGAGAGGAAAAGTACTTTCGGAAGAACATTAAAAAGAAAACTGCAAAACGGAGTAAAAGACAATAATTAAATATAAGAACATGAACCAGTTCATTATTTTCTGATTTGCCGCGTTTGACTTCCGTATCATTTTGACTGGACCGTTTATTATGCTACCATTTTGGAGTTCATAGATGCCTGCTTTCTTTATTATTATTACTAATTTACAATAAGAATGTTTATCTTGTTCCACTTTAAATTGCTTATTTACTTCTTTATGGTATTTAATGAGCATGTTTGACCGTAAATATCTCTAGTTACATATAATACTGTTGCATAAAAAATGATATTTAGAAAATAGATATTAAGACAATGTTTGAGTGAATTCTCAATAATATTATTCATATCAAAGATATGTTTAAATAGAGTACAAAGACAAAACATGAAGAGTTCTACTATGACTCTAAAACCTATCTATATATGGAAGATCAAT
>JAULKM010018266.1:0-30611 GCA_032355605.1 Rubia tinctorum
ACCCCTTATGATGTAAACCTACCTAAATCTAGCAATATTCCAACAAAAAGATAACAAAAGAGATGTTAAATGCTTCGAAAAATACATGCATTTGACGTCTCATCAGTAGGTGACACCAACCCCCCCCCCTGCAGTCGGTGTTATGCCGTCGTTCGCTCCACCTATGGTGGATTGGCCCGCCGGACCTCAACCACTGACATGTCCTATTGATCATACCACTCTGTTCTACCTTTACCCCTCTGGTCATCCGAGCTTATCTCTCTGTCCATTTCTTCTCAAAGGGAAAAACTATGAGGAATGGACAACCTCAATGAAGAACACTATTAATGCAAAGCGTAAGCTTGGTTTTATTGATGGTCGTATTACTCAGGCTGTTGCTGCTTATGTTGACCTTAATGACTTGTATAGTATCAACTTCATGCTGATCAGATGGATTGTTCAGTCTATTGATCCATCACTTCGGTCTTCTATCACCTATCCAGATACTGTCTTCAAACTCTGGGAGCAGTTGCATCATTGTTTCTCCGTTGGTAATGGTCCTCGACTGCTTCAACTTCGTGCAGATTTGGAAAATTGTCACCAGGGTGGTAAATCTATCGCGTCTTATTATGGGGCACTTAAGAAAGTCTGGGACAAGATCAATACTTATGTGCCTCTTCAGGCATGCCTCTGTAGTAATTGATCTTGTAACATCACGACAAAGTTGAGGACTGAATGCAATGTTGAGCATCTTCATCAATTTTTGCTCATCCTCGATGATACATTTGGCACTCTCTGCTCCAGCATTATAGTGCAAGAACCACTGCCATCTCTCAAAAAAGTTTATGCGTTGGTCATTCAGGAGGAGCGTCACAAGACACTAATGACCGATGTGACACTGAATCTGATGGCATGGCATTCGCGGCTCATTCTAAACCCAATTTTCTGCCGCGTCCCTCAGCTGTGGAGGTACCAAACAAGCCCATCACCGGTCGCCTCTCTTGCACTCATTGTGGTAAGCCTGGCCATGATGTCTCTCGTTGTTGGAAGATTCATGGTGTTCCGAAAGACTTTGTTCATCGTTTGGCTATTCGTGGCAGCTCCGGTGTTGGTCGCAGTCATGGCACTGCAGGTGGAGGCGTCGCACTCTCAGTCCAGGAGGCCTTCTCTTCTATTGCGTTCGACGTCACTTCTACCTCGGAGTTTGCAAATCGTGGTTCGAACCTCAGCCATGATCAATGGCAAGTTGTCTTGCAAATGTACAACTCCATGAACACTCCTTCAGCTGATGCTACTCGTAAGAATTCATATGGATTTTAGACACTGGTGCCTCTTTTCATATGATGAAAAATCTTGGTTTGCTTCTTGATATTGTTGCTATTGCTCCAGTTCCAATTAAGCTTCCTGACAATCGTGTTGTTGTAGTTGTTCAGGAAGGTTCTCTGGTCTTCTCTCAGCTTTCCAAAATTGATCATGTTCTATATTTTCCGACTTTGGAATGCAACCTTCTCTCCTTTACTAGGTTGCTTCTAGATTCCCAGTGTTTCGCTTTCTTAACAGACAAGTTATGTGTACTTCAGGAAAGCGATACGAAAAATAGTGATTGGTGTGGGTGAGCAGCGTCTTGGTGTTTACTGGTTGCGGCATTTATGGGTGGTCATTCAGGCATATCACACGCTTAAGTCCGAGAAGATGACAACAGCTGAGTTGTGGCACAAAAGGCTGGGGCATCCTTCATTTTTCAGTTTTAGCATCTTCACCTATTTCTTGTGACTCTGTACGAAATACTACTCCTTGTGACATTCTTTTTCTTTCGAAACAAACAAGAGACATTTTTCCGTTGAGTTCTAATAAATCCACAAACTTATTTGAGCTTGTTCATTGTTATATTTGGGGTCCGTACAGAATTCCTGCTTCATGTGGTGCTAAATACTTTGTTGCAATTGTTGATAATTATTCTCGCGCAACCTTTTTTTATTTAATTAAGTCCAAGTTCGAGGTTCCAAGGTTGGTTATGAATTTCTGCACACTTACTGTAACTCAGTTTCAGACATCAGTACGTCATTTTAGATTAGATAATGGTACATAGTTTTTGGGTCTTAAGGATTATTTTGCTGCACATGGTATTGTTCATGAGACTTCTTGCGCTTAAACCTCTCAGCAGAATGGCAGAGTGGAGCACAAGAATCATCATCTCTTGAATGTGGCTCGTGCTTTGCGATTTCAGGGTGCTCTTCCAATCAAGTTCTGAGGCGAATGTATTGCTTGTTTTCTGATCAACCGAACTCCTCCGCCAATTTTTTAGAATTAGAAACCATTCCAGTTGCTTTTCAAAAAGGATCCGAAATACTCAGAAATTTGTGTTTTTGGATGTCTTGGTTTCACCTCTACTCTTCTTCGGCCTACGGACAAGTTTGCTGCTTGCTGTTGCAAATGTGTATTCATGGGTTATCCAAGTGGAAACAAGGTTAGAGTCTATATGATCATGAATCCGAACAGTTCTTCTTCTCTTGGGATGTTGTATTTTTCGAAGACCAATTTCCATTTTGGGTTCCATCCAACTCCCAGTCGCCACCTTTGGCACAGATTCTACCTCATCCGGTTGTATTTGATGACGATGATACCGCATCCTTTGTGTCTAGGGGAGCTCTGCACTGCCTCTTTCCTCCTCCACGGACAGGGGGAGCACCTCTCTGAACCACTGCAGCTCGTCCTCGGCCATGCAGTCAGCATCGGCGTCCTCCGTGGCTGAGCTTGGTTCCACGTGCATCCATACTTCGGCACAACTCAACCCCCCTGCTGAGACTATTTCTTCTGCTGAGGAGGCTCCAGTGGGTGTTAGGCCCAACTTACGTTCTTGTCAACCCAGTGTTTTACTCCAGAATTATGTTTGCAGCTCTATGATTTATGATGATTCTCATTTTGTTGTCACTTCCACTCCATATCCGATCACTAGTTTTGTATCATCAGCAAGGTTTTCTCCAGCTCATGCTAATTTCTTGGTAGCAGTCACCTTAGGACATGAACCAGTTCGTTTCTCGAAGGTCGTACAGCCTAGAATGTTAGCTCGAGGCTATGCACGCCGAACTTAAGGCGCTCGAGCAAAATGGTACTTGGTCTCTCACAGCTCTTCCGCCTGGCAAGAAACCCATTGGTTGCAAGTGGGTGTATCGCATCAAGTACAAGTCTAATAGTGATCTTGAGTGCTATAAGGCTTGTCTTGTTGTGTTAGGGAATCGTCATGTTGAAGGCATTGACTTTAACGAGACATTTGCTCCTGTTGCCAAGATGGTCACAGTTTGTACGTTTCTTTCTGTTGCTGTTGTACGAGATTGGAAACTGCACCAAATGGAAGTTCATAGCGCCTTTTTGCATGGCTATTTGAATGATCTCATTTATATGACTCCACCTATGGGCTACTGAAAAGCACTCTGTGGTCAGGTATGTCACCTGCACAAGTCCCTTTATGGTCTTAAAAAGGCTCCACGCAATTGGTTTTCTAAGCCCGCACAGGCTCTTTGCAAATATGGTTTTAGACAGAGTTATGCAGACTATTATTTGTTCAGTATTACCCGTTCTGGTCACAGTATTCATGCCTTTGTTTATGTTGACGACTTAATTATTGCTGGAGAGAGCTCTTCAATTAAATCTACATTCAAGCAGTATATGTCATATGAAGGATCTCGGCATTCTTAAGTATTTCTTAGGTCTAGAAGTGGAAAGAAATACCTCTTGCATATTTGTCTCCCAACGTAATTATGCACTAGAGGTCGTGGTCGAGGTTGGTCTGCTTGGTTGCTAGTCATTCGCTTCCCCAATGGATCTAACACAGAATCTTGCTAAGGCTGCCGGTCTCAATTACGAGCATCTTGAGCAATATCATAATCTTATTGGCAAGTTGGTTTATCTTACAATCACAAGGCCTGAGCTTTGTTTTGCAGTTCACACTCTCTCTCAGTTCATGCAGCAGCCGAAGGTTGATCATTGGTCTGCAACTTTGAGGGTTCTCCACTATGTTAAAGGTAGTCCTGGCCAAGGTTTGTTTCTTTCTCGAGATAGTAGCTTGGTTTTGACTGCCTGCTGTGATTCAGATTGGGCTACCTGTCCAATCACTCATCGTTCGGTCACTGGCTATTTTGTCACCTTGGGCGTGTCACCAGTTTCCTTGAAAACCAAGAAGCAACACATAGTTTTGCGCTCTTCAGCAGAGGTCGAGTACAGAGCCATGGCGAATGCATGTTGCGAGGTCCTATGGTTCCGGTCTCTTCTCCGCTCTCTAGGTGTTCTGCATTCTACTCCGGTTTGTCTAATCTGTGATAGTCAGGTTGCTTTACACATTGCATCAAATCTTGTTTTGCATTAAAGAACCAAGCATATTGAAATCGATTTGTCATCTAGTTCGTGATCTCATGTCTCCACGTGTCATTTCCACTCATTATATTGCCACTTCAGAACAGCCGGAAGACATGTTTACCAAGGCACTAGGATGGACTGTTTTTCTTCACCTTAGCTCCAAGTTGGGCATTCTCGATCTTCATGCTCCAACTTGAGGGGGGATAATAGAGTTTGTGTTGTAATAAGTTGTGTTTTATCTTATTTGCCTCTTGTACATTTTGGGTATATATTGTATATTCACTTGTCAATATATGATCAGATCATTATTCCTCAATTATCCGAGTTTTCCTTCTTTCACCTCATTGCCCTTTTCGTCGTTCCATTGTTTCCCTCTTCCCGGAGGATATCCAGACATCAATAGACAACTAGTCGACAACTAGTCGACATCGGACCAAACTGACGGCAAGCCGACATTGGCTCCTCCATTCCGAAGTTCAAGCTAACATCACCTCACCACTTCTACCTACCTTTATATTCTATTTTCTTATAAAAAATATATATTATATTCTACAAAATGTACCTTATTGATTATGATATGATTGTTAGAATTAGTTGATGGATTACGTTGTTTGAAATATAATATCACTCATTTATCGTCCACATTAATTTGACTCAATCGGTTGATTGAATTATATATCAAAAAACTTGTTGATTGATTATGTTGTTGGAGATATTATGTCAATAAATTTCTATCCACCTTTGATTAAAATTGTTAATTGATTATATTTTTTTGTGAATTTTACAATTGAATTAACGTATGTGTTTGACTGAATTTAGATGTTTATTCGCTAGGCATATGGACATATTGGCCTCTCATGATGATTATAGCGTTGACACGACTCTAATCGCTACACCACAACCTTAGTCGCTACACCACAACCCTAGTCGCTGCAAACAATTGTGCATATCTATCGAGATTTTTCAAGATTTTCCCATCCTTGGGGAAACTCTCGTCCCTAACATGAATGATAATTACACGAAGAGCAAATAAGGCTAGAGTGTAACGATCTGGACGGTACTCTCGGGCTAGCATGCATGCACTCTCATCCCCGGTACTCACAAACCTACAATAGCTCTAATCTAACACTCATAAGATATGACATTACAAGCCTATCACGATGATATGTGACACATGAATCTATGAGTTCATCATAGAATGTACATAAAATATTTAAGCATGAATGTTCATAGGCATAAAAATATGGAAATCTAAGAATCTCACCGAGTCAACAACTAGTCATGATTACAAATATTTCCCCAAAAATGTCAAACTACTCTAGAGACATTGAACCTAATAAAATCATTGGAATTAATGTTATAGGCAAAACAAGGAAAAATAAATGAGAAGAAAGGTGATAGCCTCATTCTCTCTTTACCTACTCTTAGATCTAAAATTAGAAATGGCAATAATGAAGGTGGTCTTTTAACCCTAGTAGACTAGTGGCTACTTATAGTAGGTGGAAATGGGCCTTAGAAAAGCCCAAAAAGAGTAGAAACCCTAGCAGCCATGTCGGCACGTTCCATGCAATAGTATACGGCTTGTGCCACACGTTCTGTGAAAAAGTAAATGACCATGGACTGGAAGTGTCTCTCAGGCAAAGTGAGTGCATCAGATTGGAGAGTACTTCTGGCAGTCTAAGCAACACGACCCATGAAAAAACACGCGGGCCACCATAGGAGTCGTTGTCTTTGGCTTCTAAAAGATCAAAATTTAAATTAAAGATTATAGTGTACTCATGCCCCTCAGTTCCTTATTTAGTGCACATATACCCCTTAGTTTTTTGAAAGTTCATATATATCCATGTTCCTTGTTTAGTGCACTTATACCCCTTAGTTTTTCAAACAGCGGACTCCCCGGAGTATATGGGTATATGTGCACTTTTGAAAAATAATAAGGGGTTTATGTGCACTGTCGAAAAATATGGAAGGGTATATTCGCACTTTCAAAAAGGGGTGTATGTGCACTAAACAAAGAACTCGGGGCATAAATACATTTATTCCTAAATAAAAAATACATTATTTTAGTGAAAAAATAATTGTTAAACAAGACATATCCGAACATCAAATAATATAAATAAAATATCAAGTTTGGTGCTAAAAATGTGATCATTGCACAAAAATAACTAGGCAGAAATATCAACTCACAAGTTTATTCGACCCATATTCTTAACCCGCAAGATTCTTATGGCCCGAAATCATTAATTTCTCAATTACCACAACAAATTATAAATTCCTCCTTAATTTCATAAACGTTTGGGAGGTCGTCATTGTACCTCTCAAAGATAAATTTATAAGCCCTAAATGCTTACTAAATACAATTAAGTAGATTGTTGCAAGTCGGGGTCTCTGAGGAGCCAAGGGATTTTCCTAAGTGTTTTCTCATATAATGGTAAATACTACGCTAGATATAGAAATATGCATATATATAAGCACATAAAGAGGGGGGTTTGGATTGGTTTTTATAAATTTTCAATTTAAAGACAAGTTACACTATCAAACAATGCAAATCAACTAATTAAGCAACAATACCTAAAATGAGGTTAAACACGAATTACGGGATCTTGGGGGCAATTGACTTATACTTCCAAGCCTTCTATCTATAATTGAACATATAACCTATTCAACACTTTTACTACTTGTTGTGAAGATAAATCCTCCACTCTTCTTTGATAGTAGTTTACAAGAGTGAATTCAACATCTCTCGCTAAACCTCACTAATAACCCCTTTAGTCGTTCAACGCCTAAAGGTATCCCATTAATGGCATTAAGTACAAAGAAAGAACAAGCTTAGTAACACTTATAAACACTACACCATATCTAAGCATTAAACCAATTCATGCATTTACACAAGATTAATCAAGAACGTTCAACGTTCATAAAACCTGTCTCATTTTCTACACAAAACAAACATGATAACGAATTAGACATTATCACATTTATCTAGCATTCATAAAATCATCAACAACATGAAAATCTTGAACTCGTGCTCTTGGATTTCCTATCAAAAGTAGGGAGAATTAGCTACTTTCTCCAAACCCTAACACATAACCATACAACCAATTCATATACTCAAACTTCCAATATAATTAATGGATTCAACAACCCAATTAAAGCACAATAAATACACAATAGAAAAGCATTAAATAGCTTACAAATAGATCTCAAGACATGGGCTTAGAAGCCTTAATCAATTGCTCCCAAAGTTATGTTTAGCTACTAGAACCCATACTAATTAACAAAAGCAAATCACACATGAAAACAAAGATGGAAAAACTAGTGTTTTACAGTGGGAAATTGGGAGAGAAAAAGTTCTGGAAGAAAGAGAAAGTAATGATTATTTATAGTACAAAAAGTCCAAAAAGTAAATATGGGCTTACGACCGTCGCGACTCGTGATATTGACGTCGCGACTCGTGACATAGACGTCGCGACTCGCGATGGCCAGAGTACTCTGCCATCAAATGACTTCTTCTCTTTGGTCTTAGTGTATTTTTCTCCTCTTCCTTTCTTCGGGTCTTCAAAGTGTTCATTGTCTTCATAATGGGGTCTTCAAGGTCTTCAAATCTTCAACAATAACCTCATCTCACGGAATCCTTGTTACAAGTGACGAAAGCGATAAAGTCGCTCTTAAATCTAGTAATAGAATTTCAAAATAAAATAGAGTTTCCAAAGCAAAAGCCTACCAAAATGAGTACAAAAGTTCCCCAAAATCATCGTATAATATGGGCACATTAGTACAAAGTGTCCATTAGTCTCAATTAAGTCTACAAAACACGGGATTTATACAAGAAAACCAATAATAGTTGTCTAAACCCTTTCTTGCAAACCTAACTGAAACTAGCAATCAACAAACCAAAAGATGATAATAAATGTGTTAAATGCATTGGCTAACACATGTATAAAGGTGTACATCAATTCCCCCACACTTAAACCTTAACTCGTCCTGGAGTAAACAAAAACGAAAAAACATCCAAGAGGAATGTAGCATGCAAATATAAGTTAACCGATGCATTCAACTTATTCCCAAGCTACCCTAGTTCCCCCAATAATTGTAAGACTCTCACGACTCTCACTCTCCCCGAATATCCTAAAGTAGCCAATCCACCCAAAATACATAAAAGAAAAATGAGAAAAAGGCAAAGTAAAATGATAAGTGCTAAACTAGCTTACTAATCCGAAGAAACTACCGAAGAAAATCAAACAGATGTTGATGAAGACTGCCAAATACGGCTAAAAGATGTTGAAGTTCCATTTCAAATTTATCTCAATTTGTCTCATTTTGCCTAGGATCTTTTTCGGGTTTTCTTCCTAGCATTCACATATGTTGAGCTCACCTCTCACCCTTTTCCACACGGCGTCTCATTTTCGCCAACATTTTTCAACCTAGCCGGGCCTAGCTTCTCATTTTTTTTCTAGGCCTTCTTGCATATCTGAGTTTTCTTCCCATTTTTGCCTAAGTCGCCCTTTCGGCTTTCCAACTTAGCCGGGCATTGTTTTTTAAAATTTTCAAAAAAATTCGAAATGCCCTTAGAAGAGCTATTAGCTACATAAAAACAACCAAAAATCATAAGTGATATCAAATCCCCTCCCCCACACTTAAAACTTGCATTGTCCTCAATGCATATACATAATCATAGAACATATGTCAAGGGAAGGAAATAGGAAAGCACTTACAATGAAAAAATGAACACTAAAATGTACCCTCCGTGGCACAATCAATGATTTTAATGAACATACTACCATCACCACCACAAACTACCCCAAACCTCTAATAAAGCAAGTTCAATCCCAACCACTATCATGCACTACAAATCAAATAAAGAATTGAGACACATTGGAGGGTTACCTCTTAGGTTTAGATATGTGTGTTTCAAGGGGTTGGAAGGTAAGTGGGGTTGGGCAGTCTTTTGGTGGTGGTAGGGAAGAAGTGGTGATTGGGATATAGGAAGGTAAATGAGCTTCATGGGTCTTGTATGTCTAAACATCCCATAATTTTGGGGTTTGGTTCTCCTTGTTGTCCACCATTTTGAGGAGCATCACAAACCATGTACGTCTACATGGTCCATAAGTTGGACTCTCCGTTTGCTTGTTTTCCTCCAAAAACCACATGCTTCCTACAAAACAAATTGCACACCAAGTGTAATAGTGTTCCAAAATTAAAAACTAAAAGTAGAAAAACACAAAAAAAATGCTAAACATCTACAACACAATGCAATGGTACATCTTTCCTCCCCATCATTAAACCACACACATATTCCTTAAATCAGAACCATGATATGAAAAGAAGGGGTGGTAAGCAAAATGATAGGCAATCACAACTTCCCAATGCATTGTTCCCACCTCAATATCCTCAAATATACCCCAACATGCAACTCAAAACAAGCCACTATAAACCCACACTAAAAAAGTGTCAATCAACATCCACATAAAGAAACAACTAGTGTGCGGTCCTAGGTTGTGTATTTGGTGGTGGTTTAGGTAGTAGAGTGTAGTGGTATCTAATGGTTTGGGGTAAGAATGGAAGGAAAATTTGAGAAAATCTTTTTTTTAAAATAAAAACAAACTAATATTATTTTTTTGGGCTCAGGTTGTCTCCCGAAAATCTACATATATTTAACGTCGTCAGCACGACCCTAAAGTTATCCATATGGTGCGGGTTTGTACCCCATCACCATAGCCAACCAAAAATGGAGTGGTGGGGGTAAAAATCTTCAAAGAGAAAAATATAGTAGAGGATGAGTCAACCTTAGAGGAAATATGTGGTTTGAAAGCTTAGCATATTCAATTGGCTTCTCTTCGGTTTCCTCTAAGGATTCTGAAAATGTGGGAGTTGGTCCTATAAGTGGAGGTTTGGGCGAAAGTATGTAATATGACGAATTAAGTATAATCACTTTTTCCTCAACTTCTTCACTCTTAACAAACCACTCCCCATACGCTTTGGATTCATCTACCAAAATTTCAACTTCAACTATTGATGGTTCATGTTTGGAATATTGGGTATCTAGTTTTCTCACCCTTTCAATCAAATAACTCACTTGCCCCTCAACTTTCTCAATGGTTGAGAAAATTTGAGTTCCGAATCTCTAATGTCGCTATGCAATTGTGATTTGAGTAACTCAGTATTCTTAGTCACATTTGCTATAGCTTGAAAAATTTCTCCATAATCCAATTTGAGAACTAATCCTAGGAATTGGTTTTGGGGCAAAGTATAAGTTGGTGAATGCCAACTATCAAACCCAAAGTATTGGTTTCACGATGCATTTCCATACCACGGATTCGAGTTACAACTAAACCTCGAATTGGGAGAATTGTGGTATGGATACCAATCTTGATCCCATCGGCCTTGGGAACCAACAACTCCTACCTCTCTCTCATTTTCGCTCATCGAAGAGCAAGACTCCGTAGGGTGGTCGACGTGACATATCCTGCAAAATCTCACCCGTTGAGCCTCTCTTCTCCCATAGTCACTCAAACATGGGCAACACTCCATAGGATGATTATAATGACACACCCTACAAAGTTTTATCCGTTGATTACTTTCTCCCCACATATGTTTTAAATTAAAAACACAAACAAAGTTTGGAATCGTAGTGCAAGGGTCCTTGGTTTGCATCAAGAACTCAAGCAATACCTTTTCCAGAAAATAACAAACAAAACAAAACACTAACACTAACACTATCTACTAAACTAACACGCTATGCAAGTTAACTACTAGACCTTTAAACTAACATCCCCGACAACGGTGCCAAAATTTGACCTGTTCCCTCCCGAGATCGCTAATAATGACCTTTTTACATGAAATCTACTAACTCAAGAGGGGACAGTGATCAAAGATATAAATTTGTAATGTTGCTCCCGTTCCTACTACTATACTACCAAGAATGGTAGATAGTGACATGTATCGGAGTCGTCCACAGAGATGTCAACACAACCATGGTCAGGTCGTCTATCCAAGCACGGGTTAGGAATAAACAATGTTGTGAAATTAACCATATGGGGGGAGGGGGGAATTTCAACTACCAACTACTAGAATCCAATCAATAAAATAAACTATAAAAACAAGCACTCGGGTAATATTTGCATAACATGGTTGATGTTATTTTGATCATCGATTTCATCAAGTACGAGAAATTAACCCTATTCTAGTGTTTGTGTCACGTGGTGCGGTCAATGGTAAAAAATTTCCCATAATTGTCACATAGAGGTGCGCGTATAAAATCATCCATCAGCCTCTCCTCCAAAACTAGGGAAGTGCAACAATGGCTATGGCACATACGCAAGTCTGTTTTTCTCCTGTGCGATTAAGTCACGGGCGGAACACCATAAACGAACTACTCCTAGGCCTACAAAGGTAAAGAAAGTAGTCGTCTTATCGATGGCTTCTAAGACCACCAAGATAAGCCTAGTTTGTTACCAACTCTATCTCAACCCATAACCCTTCAGACCTCTTTGGTCGGCTAATTAGATGCATTATCGATCGTGATGATTAACAACGGTAAACTTCGTGCAAACACCCATTTTTGTACCATCGCACCCCAAGCTCATATAGGTTTCCTTAACCGGGGAGTAGCAATAGTGCACCAACATAAAAGTAGACTCGATTGTGTGCCAACAAAGTGTGAATTTCATGTAATTCATAAGAATATTAAGAAAAGGCCAACATGATGATCACAAAACACATAGAAATTGGTATATCTAGAAATTTTACAAAATAAACATCAACAAATGAATACAAATATAATCCCCAAGCTAGATTCCTACTCCCTAAGCAATAGATCCATGACAAATATTGAGTTAAATACCATGGATTTAAGAAAATAAGATGAGGAAAATAAAAGGGAAGAGAAGGAAAAGAGAAGTACTCTAGAGAAATAGAGTGAACTCTCCTCTTCCTTTTACCTACCAAGAGAGACAGAAAAATCTACATTATGCCTAATTAGTTAATCCTAGAAGACTAAAGGCTTCTATTTGTAGATGTAGAGAATTGGGCCTTGAAAAAGGCCAAAATATTGTCAAAATCCCTAGTAGCTGCTACAAGCTCATGCCGGCACGAAGCGCCGGCCAGGACACGGGCCATGCCAATTGTGCCGGCGTAGGGCTTCTTATCTAGCATAGGTCGTACCGATTGTACCGACATGATGCGCTGGATCTGGCATGGGACGTACAGGTCGTGCCAGCATGGGTCGTGTCATCCGGCGTGGGCAGCCGGCCGAGTCTCCATTTTGCTCATTTTTTTATCCGCGTCATGCATCATTTTGCACGCACCATCAGCTAGAACCTTGTTTTTCTCTGTATCTCAGCGTGCCCTGCATCATTTTTCACACCCCGTAGGCTGGTATTGGCATTTGTGACTTGAAACAACATGGGATATGTAAAACGAAGCGTCCATGCCCCATACTTAGCCGATTTTGGAGTGAAAAAAGGGGAACCTAGTGCCAGATTTTGACACGGAGCATGCCAGGTGATATGGGCCATGCCAAGGCCCCCTGACATGGGCAATGCCGGTTGGTGTGGGTTGTGCTAGCTTTTGGTTCGAGCAGGTCGTGGCTGGTTCGTTCGGCCAACTTCTTTGCTCCGCTATGGGTGAACCGTTCATACGATTTGGGAGTTCTTGTAGTAAATTTTATAGCGTTCGAGAAGAAGAATCAAATGGTGACACCATCCAGTGGTAATTATTCTCAAACTTTTCCCACAACTCTGTGCAAACTTGATCAAGGATCCCTCCGTTTCTTCTTTGGCCTTCTTGAACTTTGAGTCTCCCTTTGTTGGTCCAAACTCCATCTACCACCATTCTTTGGAGTCTCTGTCCTTCAATCTACTACCATTATTATGAATGACCTTCAATATTTTCTACCATCTTTGCTAATGGCCTTCAATATTTTCTACCATCCTGTGAATGGCTTTCAAATATCTACTATCACCCTCGCGGATGGCCTTCTTTAAAAGGAAATTAAAAAATACTCACGAGAAACCTACAATGAGATCAAAGAGGAAGATCCATATTTCCTGAGTACAAAGTGTCCATTAGTCTCAATTAAGTCTGTAACACGTGGAATTTAAACAAGAAAACCAATAATGGCCATCTAAACCCTTTGTCGTGCAAACCTAACTAAAACTAGCAATCAACCAACCAAAATATTATAATAGATGTGTTAAATGCATCAGCTAACCCATGCATAATGCTGCACATCAATGTTCTAACATCATTGCACACCTGGTCTGAAAGATCATCCGATGTTGGAACATGGTGAGGATTTGGTCTTTCATCTTTAGACTTCTGCTTCTTGAATTCATCAGAATAATCCACCACCACATTGGTAGACTCCATAACCATCTTATTTGAAAGTTGTACACCCTATATGCCTTACTGTTGATCGAATATCCAAGAAATATACAACCATCACTATGGTTGTCAAATTTTACAAGTTGCTCACTATCTCTGAGAATGTAGCACTTGCTTCCAAACTCATAAAAATACGACACATTTGGCATCCTTCCCTTCCAGATTTCCTACGATGAATTTCTGGAGAATGGTCGGAGATATACTCGATTTATAGTGTAGTATGTACTATTGACAACCTCAGCCCACCATTTCTTGTGAATTCCTTTCTCGGCCAGCATAACTCGAGCCATCTCTTACAGCTGTTCTTCCCTTCCACGATGTCATTCTATTGTGGAGTAAACGGTGTAGAAAATTCATGCTAAATGCTCAAATCATCACAAAACTCACTGAACTGAGATTTTTCAAATTCTCTTCCATGATCACTACGAATTCGAATGATTTTTTTAACTGGGATTCCCTTCTCTATTTAAAGTTAGATAACCAAGCTTCTGAAAACATCAAGAGTGTCTGACTTTTCCTTAAGGAAGACTGCCCACGTATATATAGAGAAGTCATCAATGCACACAAAATGTATTTCTTCCCTCCCACGATGGGTGTACTAATAGAACCCGCAAGATCAATGTGAAAAAGTTCAAGTGTTTTGGAGGTGGTGATATCTTGAACCGACAAGTGATGTGACCTGATCTATTAACCTTCCTAACATTGGCCGCATACAATCTCTTTCTTTGCGGTGAGTGTGGGTATACCTTGTACTTCATCTATGAGATCTTCACAAGTGTTCTGAATTGGATGTAACCAAGTTTCCTGTACTACGTTGTTCCTTCATATTTTTTAGCACTTAGGCAATTCACTTCTTGTTCCAAAAAGTAGCAATTGTCTGATGACCGAATACTAGTGAGAACTTTATCATCTCTATGTTTCACGGTGCACTTCACTTTTTGAAATTCTACGGTCATGTGAACATTGCACAAATAGCTAATACTCAAGAGATTTTCCTTCAAATATTTCACCAACGGATTACTGGTAAAGGTTTGAAATCCATTAGTAGATAACTCACCTTTTCCTACCACCTGAATTTTCTTTCCATCGCCAAAAGGAACAAATCCACCATCATAAGGTTCAATATTCTTTAGGTATTCTTGAGATCCAGTGATGTTCCGAGAATGCCCACTACCAAAGTACTAAGAATCCCTATAGGGTGCAATAAGGGAAGTGTTAACAACAAATCACAATTTAGGGGTTTTAGGGACCCATACCTTTCTGACCGTCCTTGACCGTTAGACTTGATCCATGTTGAAACACATTATGGGTTGACTTCCATTCATAATATCTCTGAGAAGTTAAAATAAACGATCCTCTGTATGACCTTGATAGGTACATTAACCACATCTCTATACACCCATCCTCAGAATATTAGGATCATATAATGCTTTGACAATTTTTCTTTGAGTTTTTTCTTTGAGTTTCCCTGTACTTGATTAATAATTCTTATACCCTAAGCCTTGCTAATTCCCAGAACATTGTCCCATGGTGAGTATACCATCCAATTTTGATTTTCTAGCATACAACCTGTTAATAGCCATCACAGCAGTTTCATCCCTCTTTGTCGCCGAACTTAGATTTAGTTCCAACGACTCAATTTCCCTCTCGAGCCATTCCACTAGGAATGCCATCTCTCTCCATTTTTCAACAAAGAGGTTTTTCTCTCTTTTTTTTAGATAACATCAACAACTTTCAACCACATTTCATACACCTTTTCATATGTAGCATAGACATCTTCATCACTCAAAATCATGTCTTCGTCATCTCTTGAGGAGTATTCTTCACATGCGTTTTTAGTTTTGGAACATCGGACTTCAGCAACCTAAACCATGTTGGAACTTTGATCCATTTCTTCTTGTTCGATGTTGGAAAAAAAGTTCAAAAATTGAATCTCAATTAAGTTTTTCTTCGAAAGCCACATAATTACTAAGCAGTTGCTCCTCATCATCTTCACTCAATGGGGTAACTTATGATTTTCCTTTTTTCTTTCGGGTGTTGTCACATTCATCCTGGATATGTCTATACCCTTCACATTCTCTGCATTGAATCCTTCCCAACTTCCTTAGTTCACCATTTTGATTTCTTGAGGATTGTTGAGTTGTTTGCTCCATCTGTGGGCCATGGTTGTTGCTAGATTCATGAAACCGTGATCTTTTCTCACTAACCCTTTCCTAAGAATTATTATTTACCACATTTTTCTAGCATCCTTGAGAAAAAATTTTAGACGAAAACAAGTTCTTCATTTACATCATCGTTATCCTCATCATGATTGTTTCTTGATGGTGAATTTTTGAATTCCAACTTCTTATTTACCTTCTTCGTTGGATGATCCGACGTTATCTCATAGGTTTTTAGTGCTCCCGACAGCTCATCCAAAGTCATCCTAGTCACATCCGTTTTCTTCTTCTATTGCAGCTACTTTAATGGAAAATCTTTAGAGAAGTGATCTCAGCGTCTTCTTCACCAACTTAGACTCTTTATAATTTTTTCTCAATTGATGTGCCATACTGGTGATGTTTCTGAGTTTTCCATTGAACACTGCAATAGTCTCATCTTCTTCCATTTTCAACTCTTCAAATTTTATGTCCAGCATTTGTAACTTTGATTAATGTACACGACGTATTCCCTCATGCACCATTTGTGGGATATCCTATGTTTTCTTCACCTGATGACACGTAGAGATGAGTTTGACATAATTTTCATTCATTGCAGTAAAGATGACATTTAATGATCCGGAATTCGCTAATCCAGCTTTTTGTTCATCTGGCGTCCATGACTTTTTAGGCTTAACTACTGGCTCTTTAGAACTAGATTCTCCTCCTTCAGAATTTCCAACAACTGGGGGTTTCTATCTGTTTCAACATAGTGCCAAGACAATTCATCCAGAGAATTTATGAACACTCGCATGCGAGCCTTCTAGTAGTTATCGTTCATTCCTTCTAGCAGTGGTGGTTGAGACACAGAAGCTCCTTCCTTGGTCTCCATTGGTAAAATCGAATCTCACTTTCCTCCTCAAGACCAAGGTAAAACAAGTGACTTAGCTCTGATACCAATTGAAATTATGGTTTTAACAACTATCTAGTTTAATCCAATTAAGTCATTCCAACTAAACCAAGTATTTTAAAACATAAAAGTTGACACACAAAAATTTGTTACGCCATTAGGTGCAATCACCTTCTGTGGGGCTTTGCTCAGTTCAGAATAAATTAACTAATCAGAAAGACACAGTACAAATTACACCATACAATTATACTTATCTTTACTAATTACAACTGCAAATTTTGCAAGCTCTCCTTGCTACAGATCCATCTTGATCAGACTCCCTCTAACCTCGAAACTCATCAACACTGGATCTTCTCCTCCAAAGGAATTAAGGTATACGATTCTGAACTTTATCAACAGTTTAAGTTCATATTGGAATATAAACGGATGGCTCTTGATTACTCTCGAAGTATATGAAAACCAGAATGCAAATTTCCTTCAATTTAAACCGTTTGTAGCTCAGCCAAATTGTCTTCTCCAATTTTTATTGCAATAAAATCTCATGGAAAAAAGAAATTAGCAAATCCAATCCATTGAAAAAAAATGAATTAATCCAAATCAAATCCCATAAGAAAATGGATTATTCCATATCAATTTCGATTTCCTTACCAATCCAATCCCATAGGAGTTGATATATTTTTCAATTTCAAATATGGAATTAATATATTCTTCCAACGAATTTCCTTTGCTCGCTTTAAGAATTTCCTTTTGATATTTGCATAGATTTCACAAATTACCAATTAATTAAATGTGGACTTCACATCATCAATAAATTGATTTTTAGTTTGAGAATAACTATTTATTTTTATAAATTATTTAGTATAAATTTTAAAAGAAAAAAAAGTTTTGTTTTTATATATTTTTAATTTTAAAAAAAACCGACCACTTGCTTAAGTCGTAGACAAATCAGTGGTGCTAACTTTAAATTTAGCTATCTTTTTTGGATGAGTTGAATTCACGAGGTGTACTAATTTACATATTGTAAGCTTCTAAATTTTTTATAAAAATCTTCTACAAATGGACTGTGATTAAATTATAGACAGTTTACTATATTTTTTAATTATACACTATATTTTTTTAACTAAAATTTTGTATTTAAATGAAATATTTTTAAGTTAAATATTGTACTTTTAATAATATATTTTTATATTTTTACATTCAACACAACTTATTACATATTTTAACTTATAAAATATAATTTTTAAATTAAAAATATATTTTTAAAATTAAAATAGTATAGTGATATGTCCATAATTAATGTATATATATAAAGCTCATATACTAAATACATTTCCTCAAACTTCTAAAAGAAAAACTAGCATGCAACTTGTTTAGCCGAGGCAGATTGTAATACATAGAATTCAGTAGTGGTACAATGTAGCACGTTGTTTATATAGTACCACCAACACTAAATTGAATTATTTTCAATTCTTCTCTCTTCTTTCCCCTGTCGTCTCTCTAAGTCATCTGTACATCGCCGATAACGGCTAGATCTACCGGATCTCCACCGGCCAAAATGGCTACTCTTCCTCCACTTAGGGGAACGAAAAAATTCCTTGATGCTCTTCAATCCAAAACAAAATCATATCCCTCAATGCCTCTCTCCCCGATAACCCCGAACTAAACCCAAATACCCAACACCTCGGCAAGGCCTGTGTTTTATACACTAATACCGAAATCCAAGCTCTAGTTGACCACTACTGCAATGCACTGAGTGGGAAATACCTCAAAGGGAAACCTACTTGTGTCTACCTAGCCCACAAACTAGACGTTGTTGGCCTTTAGGCCCAGCCCAACACTCAGCCATGAACCGGGCAAAGCAGAGATATGTCTAAGCAGATTTAGCCACGAACTGAGAAAGGCAGAGTCACGTCCAAGACTCAAGCACGAACCGGGATTATAGCAACCACGACGCAACCTACGATCTGAAACTCTAGCAATACGGAGCCATGATTGCAGTCTGCTATAAATACGAGGAGATCAACACTGACTCATATAAGCGACACTAAATTGAGAAATACCAATTCTCTAAAGGAAGGAACTGACTTGATCATTGGAGCTCTTTCCCCGGAATCACTTCCGAGATCTTTCTTGCAGTTTCTCGCTTATAATACGGTGATCACCAACCATCTTGCATGATCGAGAACACTACATCATTGGCTCCGTCTATGAGAATGAAGAAAAATTTATTTTTAAAGTCCTTTATCCCCTTCAGAGTAACCATGGTTTTCACAAGAAGTGAGAGAAACCATAATCATCACACACAAAAATGATCGACTGGGTGTGACCGGAGTATTCATCCCAGTAGAGACCAATAATACATTCCCAGTAAAGAATAGGAGCACAACAAAAAAGACACGGATAATGACGAAGAGGAAACTGAATCTCCCAATGCGAATCAATAGAAGGAGAGGAAAGCTTTCGCAGCCTTCTTAGAAGCGAATAGGGAATACTTGTATAACCAGTTCCTAGCCACTATCAAGCTAAAATCCAAAAAGAAAGAAAAGAAAAGTCAGTCAAACGCATGAAAGCATTAATAACGAAAAAACGTTGGGATATATTGGGAAAGAAAGATAGAGACCGGTCACCGTTAGCACCGCATCTTCGTGATTTCAAAATGCAAAAAGATTTTAAATTGTCATTGCATGTGAAGATCTATTATGGGACAATGAACCCAAGGAATCCTTACATTCCTATCGCAATAGTATGCGATTTTATGATGCGGAAATTGAACTAGTCTGCAAGGATTTCCCTATTTTCTTGTCTGGGACAACAATTACGTGGTATGAAAATATACTAAGTGGAAGTATTCGGTATTGGGCACAGTTATTAGACTTGTTTTAAGGGTGTTTCTATCAGAAGCAGAAGTTAAGAAAAAAGATAGCGGACTTAAAAAATATAGCCCATCGAAGCGATGAAAGCCTAGCAGATTATCACAATGGGTCCGTTATTGAAAGTTTACAAGTGTATAATCTATCATTCCAATCGTCATTTGGCACATTCACGGGGGTATGCAATCTGGAGATTTTTACAAGAAACTCACTAAAAAATGCTTGAGAACCCAAGAGAATTGTAGAAAATGATCGAAAAGTATGTACGGAATGAAGAAGCAAACCACCGCAAAATAGAGCGTGAGCGAGGTCAAAAAAGATAACGGAAGATCTATAGAGGGGCTTTGTTGAAAAGGGAAAAGGGAATATCTCTTTCAAAGGAAAAGATTCAAGAGTGCACATGGTATCATTTCCAGAACTCCTTTGATGAAGTCACGAAAAGAAATTTGGTAGGCGAGCAAGGAGTAATTTCATAAACGTATACCAATGATAACACCACCAAACAAGAAGTCTAGGGAATACTATTGCTCCTTTGACAAGGACCATTGACATGACATTGAATACTGCAGGTACTTGAAAAGGCAACTAGAGGAGAATTTGTGAAATGGTCATTTGAGCCAATACAGGAAGAAGGATGGAGGAAACCATTTCAGTGAAGCTAGTAAAGCATAAAACTCCATGGAAAAAAACCAAGGTGCGATGAATACATAGAGCAAGAATAAAATAATGACAGCAGAGGTCGGTTACGAAGAGGACTTGATGAATGATGCCCCAGAAAAAGTCATTCTATTGATCCATGGATGAACACAAGCTCTCTCAAACAACGCCTGAAAAGTTAAGGATAGATATTCTCCACCACAAGAACCAACTGACAAAAGACTTTTCTGTGATGAGACGATAATGTTTAGTGAAAAATTATGCGGTTCCCAACGCTTCATCTCACAATGACTCGATGGCCATTATTTCTAAGATTGGAAATGTTACAGTTCATAGAGTATTCGTTGATGACGGGAGTGCAGTAAAATTTTTATTAATTGATTTCTTTTACATACTCGGGTTCAAACTAACTGATTTGGAGAAGTTCACATCCTCTCTCATAGGATTTAGCAGATGAGCGGAGACACCTTTAGGTAACATACAACTTCTAATTACCATAGGTGAGTATGAAAAAAGATGCACCATCATATGCGACATTGTCTTCATCGATGCTCAAAACCCATTCAATGCAATCATTGGTAGACCCTGGATGAACACAGCAAAAGCGATATGGTCCTCATATGACTTAGTGATGAAATTTCCAACTCCAATGGGAATTACTATGATAAGAGAAAATCAGCAAACAGCTAAACAGTGTATGGTTATCACGATGAGAGCAAGAAGAAATGTTAAACAAACAAAAATGGCAAGCATCATCTCGGATAATGGCTTACTCAAGAAAGCGGAACCTCAAGTGGATCTCGGAGAGGAAACTAAAGTTGTCATTTTGGACGATGTAGACACTTCGAAATGCATCAAGATAGGAAAATATCTTCCAAGCGAAGTGAAAGAAAAAGTGATGGAAATTCTACGAAGTTACAAAGATACATTTGCTTTGACTGTGCAGAACATGGTAGGAGTCAATCCAGACATAGCTACCAACTCTCTAAATATCAACGATTCGATCAAGCCAATTAAGCAAAAGCAACGAAGCTTTGCTAGTGATAGATAGAAAGTGATCGAAGTGGAGGTTAAAGCATTGCTTCATGCCGGTATCCTAAAGGAAGTAATTTACCCAAAGTGGTTGGCAAACCCAATGATGGTAAAGAAGGCAGATGCGGGATGGAGGATATGCATAAATTCACTGATCTAAATAAAGCGTGTCCAAACAACTGCTATCTGTTATCTAAAATTGACCAGTTGGTGAAAATAATATCAGGATACAAAGTCTTAGAGCTCTTGGATGCGTAGAAATTATACCACCAGATACTAATGAATGCATAAGTTGCGGGAAATATGGCTTTCATAACAATCTTTGGAGTGTTTTACCACGTGAAAATGTCATTCATCCTAAAGAATGCTGGCGGGACATATCAAAGAGTAGTTGAAACTACATTTCACAATCAAATAGGATAGAATTTTGAAGCATAGTTTGACAACATGGTGATCAAAATAAAAGGATGTGTCAGTTTGCACATGACTTGAAATAAAACCTAGATACGCTAAGAAGAAATAAAGGGATCATTATTCAAGGTCGCACGGGCTTCTGGGAAAAATCAGAGAATAATAAACACTTTAGAGTGTAACCATTGGATTCTTCATCTCGAACACTATAAAATAGACTGCAAGAACTCCCAAATCAGACCAAAGGTTCACCCGTAGCGGAGCAAAGAAGTTTGAAGAGCAAACCAGCCACGGCCAAAGCGGACCGCACAAGCCCGGCATAGACCAAAAGCTAGCACAACCCGCACCAACCTGCACAGCCTATGTTTGGGGGCCTTGGCACAGCCTGTATCACCTGGAATGGGCCGTGTCAAAATCTGGCACGAGGGTCCCCTCTTTTCACTCCAAAATCAGCTAAGTATGGGGCGGGCATTCCATTTTACAAATCCCGCATTGTTTCAAGTCAAAAGATCCAAAACCAGCCCACAGAGTGAAGAATAATGCGGGGCATGCCGAGGAACTAAGAAAAACAAGGTTCCAGCCAATTGGGCGTGCAAAACAACGCATAGCCCGAATCAGAAAGGAGTAAAATGGAGACCCCACCGGTGGCCTGTGTCGGATGACACGTCTTACACTGACATGACCAGCACGGCCCATATCCTGGCCAGCACGGGGCGCAAGCATAATCATGTGGCAGCTGCTAGGGTTTTTGGCCATTTTGGGCCTTTTTTCAAGGCTCATTTCCCTACTTCTATATATAGGATCCTTTAGTCTTCTAGGGTGAACTAAGTAGGAATAATGTATATTTTTATCTCTCTCTTGGTAGGTAAAAGGAAGAGGAAAATTTTCTCTCTCTGGAGTACTTCTTCTCTTTTCTTTTTCTTTTCTTTTCTTTTCTTCATCTTATTTTCTTATATTCCTGGCATTTAACTCAATATTTGCCATGGATTTATTTCTTAGGGATTAGGTATCTAGCTTAGGGATTATATTTGTGTTCATATGTTGATGTTTATTTTGTTAGATTTCTAGATCTACCTATTTCTATGTGTTTTGTGATCATTATGTTGTCTCGTTCTTAAGGTTCTTATGAACAGCATGAAAGTCACACATTGTTAGTACACAATCGAGTCTACTTTAATGTTGGTGCACTATTGCTACTCTCTGGTTAAGGAAACCTAGATGCCCTTGGGGTGCGATAGTCCAGAATTGGGTGTGTGCACAAAGGTTGCCTTTGTTAATCATCACGATCGACCATGCATCTAGTTAGCCGACCAAAGAGGTATGAATATTTGTGGGTAGAGATAGAGTAGGTAGTAAACTAGGGTTATCTTGTTGATCCTAGAATCCATCTATAAGACAACTACCTCATTTTCCTTTGCAGGCCTAGGGGTAGTTCGTTCGTGGTGTTCCGCCCGGGACTTAATCGCACGAGAGAAAAAAAACTTGTGCAATGTGCCATAGCCGTTTTTACACTCCCCTAGTTATAGAGGTGAGACTGATGGAAGATTTTATACGTGCACGTCTATGTGACAGATAGGGGAAAATTTTGACCATTTTCCGCACCACGTGACACAAACACTAGAATAGGGTTAAGTTCTTGTATTTGATGAAATTGATGATTGAAATAACATCAACTATGTTACGCAAATATTCCCCGAGTCATTGTTTATATATTTTATTCCGTTGATTTCTTGCTTGTAGTTGATAGTTGAAAATCCCCTCCAAGGGTTATTTTCACAAAACTTTTTATTCCTAACACGTGATCGGATCAACGACCCGACAACGGTTGTGTTTAGTAGAATACTAGATTTCTGATATCTCTGAGGATGACCCCGGTACTTACCACTATCTACCATTCTTGGTAGTATAGTAGTAGGAATGGGAGCAACATTAAAAATTTCTATCTTTGATAATGGTCATCTCTCGAGTTAGTAGATCTCCCGTGAAAAGGTCATTTATTAACGACCTCTGGAGGGGCGGGTCTTATTTTGGCACCGCTGCCAGGGATGTTAGTTTAACTATCTAGTAGTTAACTTTTATAATGTGTTAGTTGAGTAAGTAGTGTTGTCTTTATTTTTGTTTCCATTTTTTTTTGGTTTTGAAGAAAAATGTGGGAGAAAGTGTTCGACAAATGAATCTATGTAGGGTTTGTCACTTTGATCACCCTGTGGAGACTTTCTCATGGTTGAGTGAACATGTCAAGGAAATGGATCTTGCCATGTTGCAAGATCTAAGAAGAGGAGCATGGAATTCATCCCTTGACTCACCCTTTTTGGTCAAGGGACATGCCCCCAGGTCCGCTTGTGATGAAATACTTGGAGGTTTAGCCAACCTTGGAGAAGTGAGTGACTCAATACAAAATCAAATATTTGGTTGCATAAGGGACTTTGGAAATCAACTCTCCCTTGGTGTCGAGAGAGTTGGGGGGAAAGTGATAGAATTGATAGGAAAGGTAAGCACATTGGTGGGGAAGCGGAAGTTGTTGGATGAAGAGACCTCCCCCCCCCCCTCTCTTTGGATGAAATAATAAATGAGCCAAGTAGGGAACACAACCAGGAACCATCTATGATTCTCAGTCATCACGAGGTTAGAACTTCCCTTTTTAATATTGTCAACTATTGTGGTGATAATGTGGTGGAGTTCAACATGCATTAAAATATGAATTGTGTTTTTGATGAGTTTTCCCCCACTATAAATGATGATCTTGAGGATTTTGTGTAAGAGATATTTGATATATCTGTGAATATAGATTTAAATGATTACTTCTTAGATGATGCTCGTGTTGATACTAGGAACACTGGTCTAGTGGAGAATGTGGGGGAAGTTGAACCTCAAATTGACACTCACATTGTGACCTTACTCAAGAACTTAAATGACCTAGAACAACCCATAGTCGAACTTAAGCCTTTATCCAGAGACTTGAAGTATGTTTTCTTAGGCGAGGGTGAGACATTACCGGTGATTATTTCTAGTAAGCTCACTATTGACCAAGAGGTTAGGTTGATCATGGTGCTTAAGAAATTTAAGGGAGCCATAGGATCGACTTTAGCCGATATCAAAGGTATAAGTCCCTCAACTTTCATGCACCGAATACTATTGGAGGAGGATGCAAAATTGTCCGTCAACCTCAAAGACGGTTAAACCCATCGATGATAGAAGTAGTTAAAGGAGACGTCCTTAAACTACTTAAGGAAGGGGTGATATATCCTATCTCCGATAGTAAATGGGCGAGCCCCACTCAAGTGGTGCAAAAAAATGGGGTGACCATGGTGTAAAATGAGGATGGGGATTTGGTCCCCACCCGTATTAAAAATGGGTGGGGAGTTTGTATTGATTATCACCACTTAAATGTAGTAACTCGCAAGGATAATTTACCCCTGCCTTTCATTGATCAAATGCTTTAAATATTAGCTGGTCGCTCACACTACTGCTTCATCGATGGCTATTCCGGATACTTCCAAATAGCCATAGATTCAGGAGATCAAGAGAAAACAGTCTTTACTTGTCCTTTTCCACTTTCGCCTATAGGCGT
This sequence comes from Rubia tinctorum, assembly GCA_032355605.1. Classification (NCBI taxonomy): domain Eukaryota; kingdom Viridiplantae; phylum Streptophyta; class Magnoliopsida; order Gentianales; family Rubiaceae; genus Rubia; species Rubia tinctorum. The sequence continues at coordinate 25,303 of JAULKM010018266.1, forward strand.
ATGCTTTTTGTCATATGCAATGCACCAGGTACATTTCAAAGATGCATTGTAAGTATCTTCTCAGAGTTTATAGAGCGCTTCATTGATGTCTTCATGGATGATTTCACTGTTCATGGAGATTCTTTTGACTCATGCTTACATCATCTAGCACTTGTGTTAGAAAGGTGCATTGACAACAACTTAGTCTTAAACTTCGAGAAGTGCCACTTTATGGTGGAAAAGGGCATTGTTCTAGGTTATGTGGCATCAGTTCAAGGTTTAGAAGTAGATAAGGCTAAAGTAGATATTATAAAATCCCTTCCTTACCCTACTTGTGTGAGAGACATTAGGTCATTCCTAGGTCACACTGATTTTTACCTGCGTTTCATTAAGGATTTCTCTAATATTTCTTCACTATTGTGACAATAAATATTCAATTACTATTGGCGATTCTCTAGGTACCCAGAAAACAACATTTGTGTGCTCCAAATCAGAACCCATTAAACTGTATAATTTTTTGGATGATCACTCGGCCCGGAAAAATGAAAAAAATACCAAGTTCTTTTATTTTGGGTTGGAGGCCCGACTGATTACTGTTTACCAAGACAACATCGTTTTTCTTTAGTTATCCCAAAACACAGAATAATAAGGATTTTATATTTTTTACCGTCTTTGATAAGGGACGGATTAAAAACACCCCCTCAGGCCGAAGACCATGCTATCATTTTATGTTAGAGCCACAAGCCACATAACTACATCATGTTGGGCCGAAGCCCAACAACTCAATGGAAGATCTCCTGGTCTTATTATACCTTCTGAATACATCTCTTTTCTAAGTACAATTATGCCATATCAAATATACGGTAGTTCTATCATGGTAAGACACCCATTATTATAAGGAAAGTGCATATTTATCCCAGCATTATTGGGAGATCTATCGAGGATCAGCTCCTGTAAATACAAAGGTATCCATCCATTCTATTCATTCAATTCTTAATACTCAGATCGAATATTTTTGGTCGGATTTGGTATCAGAGCTTCTTCCTCCAGCCACCCCTGGGGAGTTTGTTTTGCACGTTCGGTGCATAGAAGTAATATTTGGCAATTAGATCATGGTTTGACACACATTAATTCGCACACCCAATGGGATCCCAATGTTAACAACCGTTCACCAAGTTCAATGGCGACCGGGAAGGAATCAACACGCGGCGGACCATCACAAGCGTCCAGACTTTAAAAACAAATGGCGTACTGCCACCAGTTAACATATTAGCAACTACGAAAGGAGCAACAATTAGACCCATATCATGGGTTACAATAGAACAATGACCAGTTCAGAACTAGACGTTATCAAGAATGAATACCTCTGTTCAGATCGGTGGAATTCAATGACTTCCTCAAAAGCTCGACGCATCCCTCATCCCATGGCGGCACTAGCCGCCGATCAGGTTAGGAGAAGCATCGTTAAACTTCCGTGGAATCTAGAAGATAATATTGTCAACCGCATGACAGAAGCTTTTATGGAAATAAGGATCCAACCTGGCAATCCCCTATGCAGGCCGGAGTACAGGGTTTCCCGCAGTTACACCCACCAAGGCCAATGCATCAATAAATTTTTCTACCACCATAAATTATTGTACTGTAGTCGTACCCACCTCATAATATTAGGATCATATAATGCTCTGACAATTTTTCTTTGAGTTTTAGCTTCGAGTTTCCCTGTGCTTGATGAATAATTATCATACCCTAAGCCTTGCTGATTCCCAGAACATTGTTCCATAGTGAGTATACCGTCCAATTTTGATTTTCTACCATACAACCTATTAATAGCCATCACAGTAGCTCCATCCCTCTCTGTCATCGAACTTAGATTTAGTTCCAACAACTCAGTTTCCCTCCCGAGCCATTCCACTAGGAATGCCATCTCTCTCAATTTTTCAACAGAGAGGTTTTTCTATTTTTTTAGATAGCATCAACAACTTTCAGCCACATTTCATACATCTTTTCATATGTAGCATAGACATCTTCATCACTCAAAATCATGTCTTCGTCATCTCTTGAGGCGTATTCTTCACATACGTTTTTAGTGTTGGAACATCGGACTTCAGCAACCTACACCATGTTGGAACTTTGATCCATTTCTTCTTGTTCGATGTTGGAAAAAAAGTTTTAAAAAATTGAATCTCCATTAAGTTTTTCTTTGAAAGCCACATAATTACTAAGAAGTTGTTGTTCGTCATCTTCACTCAATGGGGTAACATATGATTTTCCTTTTTTTCTTTCGGGTGTTGTCACATTCAGCCTGGATATGTCTATACCCTTCACATTCTCTGCATTGAATCCTTCCCAACTTCCTTAGTTCACCATTTTGATTTCTTGAGGATTGCTGAGTTGTTTGCTCCATCTGTTGTCCATGGTTGTTTCTAGATTCATGAAACCGTGATCTTTTCTCATTAAACCCTAAGAATTATCATTTACCACGTTTTTCTAGTATCCTTGAGAAATTCTTCGAGACAAAAGCAAATTCTTCATTTACATCATCGTTATCCTCATCATGATTGTTCCTTGGTGATGAAGTTTTGAATGTCAACTTCTTATTTTCCTTCTTCATTGGATGTTCCAACGTTATTTCATAGGTTTTTAGTGATCCCATCAGCTCATCCAAAGTCATTGTGGTCACATCCGTTTGCTTCTTCTATTGCAGCTACTTTAATGGAAAATCTTTGGAGGAGTGATCTCAGCGTCTTCTTGACTAGCTTAGACTCTTTATAAAAAATTTCCCAATTGATGTGCCATACCGGTGATGTTTCTGAGTTTTCCATTGAACATTGCAATAGTCTCATCTTCTTCCATTTTCAACTCTTCAAATTTTGTGGCCAACATTTGTAACTTTGATTAATGTACACGACTTATTTCCTCATGCACCATTTGTAGGATACCCCATTTTTTCTTTACCTGATGACACGTAGAGATGAGTTTGAAATAATTTTCATTCATTGCAGTAAAGATGGCATTTAATGCTTCGGAATTCGCTAATCCAGCTTTTTGTTCATCTGGTGTCCATAACTCTTTAGGCTTAACTACTGGCTCTTTAGAACTAGATTCTCCTCCTTCAGAACTTCCAGCAACTGGGGGTTTCTATCTATTTCAACATAGTGCCAAGACAATTCATTCAGGGAATTTATGAACACTCGCATGCGAGCCTTCCAGTAGTTATCGTTCATTCCTTCTAGCAGTGGTGGCTGAGACACAGAAGCTCCTTCCTTGGTCGCCATTGGTAAAATCGAATCTCACTTTCCTCGTCATGACCAAGGTAAAACAAGTGACTTAGCTCTGATAACAATTGAAATTATGGTTTTAACAACTATCTAGTTTAATCCAATTAAGTCGTTCCAACTAAACCAAGTATGTTAAAACATAAAAGTTGACACACAAAAATTTGTTACGCAGTTAGGTGAAATCACCTTCTGTGGGGTCTTGCCCAGTTCAGAATAAATTAACTAATCAGAAAGACACAGTACAAATTACACCATACAATTATACTTATCTTTACTAATTACAACTGCGGATTTTGCAAGCTCTCCTTGCTACAGATCCATCTCGATCAGACTCCCTCTAACCTCGAAACTCATCAACACTAGATCTTCTCCTCCCAAGAAATTAAGGTGTACGATTCTGAACTTGATCAACAGTTTAAGTTCATGTTGGAATATAAACGGATGGCTCTTAATTACTCTCGAAATATATGAAAACCTGAATGCAAATTTTCTTCAATTTAATCCGTCAGTAGCTCAGCCAAATTGTCTTCTCCAATTTTTATTGCAATCAAATCTCATGGAAAAAGAAATTAGCAAATCCAATCCCTTGAAGAAATGAATTAATCCAAATCAAATCCCATAAGAAAATGGATTGTTCCATATCAATTTCGATTTCCTTACCAATCTAATCCCATAGGAGTTGATATATTTTTCAATTTCAAATATGGAATTAATATATTCTTCCAACGGATTTCCTTTGCCTACCTTTAAGAATTTCCTTTTGATATTTGCATAGTTTTCACAAATTACCAATTAATTAAATATGAACTTCACATCATCAATAAATTTATTTTTAGTTTGAGAATAACTATTTATTTTTATGAAATTATTTAGCATAAATTTTAAAAGAAAAAAAGTTTAGGTTTCATATTTTTTAAAATTTTAAAAAACCGACCACATGCTTAAGTTGCAGACAAATCAGTGGTGCTAACTTTAAATTTAGCTCTCTTTTTTGGATGAGTTGAATTCACGAGGTGTACTAATTTACTTATTGTAAGCTTCTAAATTTTTTAAAAAAAATTCTTCTACAAATGGATTGTGATTAAATTATGGACCACGATTTTGATGTAACGATAGTTACATAGGCTTGGAGAACCTTATAAAATCTCCCCCATTTTTGGGTTTCTTTTTTAAAAAAAAGTGCATTCAGATTTGTTATTAGTTGACTTCACGTACTATTAATTATATATGTAAACACGTAATATTTAAAAACCCCACTTTATTCTAATAAGCATGTCTAAATAATTTATTAGTTTGACTCATAATCAAATTAACTTGGTTCCATATTAAATGTTAATTGACCTTTTTATAATTAGATATGTTTTGGCTTGATTACACGTAGTGTTATATAGTTGATTTATCGGGTTGAATTAGGTTCGGGTTAGATAAGGTTCGTGTTCAGGTCGGGTTCGAGTCCAGATTATCGGGGCATATTCGTGTTTTGGGTTGAATTCTGTCGTTTCAGGTTCAGGTACAAATCAATATTTCTCGGGTCAAAATTGGATTTCGGGTTGAGTGCGATCGTGTTCAAGTCGGCTTTGGGTCAATATTTCTCTAATCAGATCGAATTCATGGTTAATTCGGTCATGTCGGTACGAGTCGGGTTCGCGGGTCGGGTCATTGACAGCTCTACTCTGAACTAACAAAGTCAGTCTTTCAGAAGTTCTGAACTTTTTGGTTGGTAGGGCAAACACTATGGGACGAAGGGAGAATATACAAAAATAACTAGCTCATCTCTTCATCCTTACATCTTTGTACATTTTGAGAAGGAAATACAACATTGACAAACTGAAATCTCCAAAACTGCAACATGAACATGGAACTCCGTACAGTGAGGTGGGTTAATCAAAGACAATGACTTCCAGGAGCTCATTTGCCATGTCTCTCTGTTCTTGAAGAATTTGCCTTGCAGATGCTGAGGCTTTGAAACACCAATGCATCTCTATCTTCTTCAATGTAGGAATGTATCCCAAGCTCGGCGGAATCCCTTCAAGGCTGTAACAGTGTTTCACT
>JAULKM010018276.1:0-14364 GCA_032355605.1 Rubia tinctorum
CTAGGAGCCCTTTCGGGTTTTCATCCTAGCCACACATCATGTTTCTTAGGCTCACATCTCACCCACATTTAGCCTCTTATTTTTGCCGTTTTTGAACTATTTGGGCCCCCAATGTTGCCTAAATTGCCTCTCGGGTTTTAAACTTAGCGGGTTCATTTTTATTCTTTCTCTTTTATTTTTTTTCAAAATCTCCAAAAGTAATGGATTCAATCCATAAGAAAAGGAAAAATATTATGAAAAAGAATCTAAAGTGTCTACCATCTAAAGCAAAAAAATCATCCAAAATGAAGAAAAATAACATCAAAAAAGCAAAAACAAGCGTCTCAAAAGTGCCAAAAACTACTACCTCCCCACACTTGAATCCCACATTATCCTCGATGTGGACAAAACAAAACAATACAGGGTAAAGTAGGGGGGATATGAAATAGAGATGTGCTCACAATCTCTGCTGTGAGGAGGAGCCACTATCTCCGTACCTCTGCTGGTACTCAGTCATCCATGCCTCATTTCCCATGCATCGCTCCCTGTGCCTTGCTACTCGAGGATCCTGTCATGTGGGACCACCAACCTGTGCTCGCATATCCCACATTGCATATGCGAGGTGGTCAATCTTCTCATCCATGTGCATGAGTTGCAGTGAAATGTACAAACTGTGGTCGTACATCATGCTGTGCAATCAGGAAATGGAGTTTGTTGGAGACTACTGAGTGTGGCCATGACTACTATGTATCGGGTCCGGCATCATTAGATCTGGCTGAGGGCGGCGCGGAGAAGGCTGTGGCGACTGATACTGTATCGGGTCCTAATGCAGCGGCTTCATGGTAAAGGAAATGGCAACCTCATCGGATCGAATATGGAGGTTCCTAAGCTCTCGCTTGAAACATTTGTTGCACTCCCTTTCTGGCTCGATCGCCAAATCCGCCACCGGTGTGTCCCACTCTAGCTTTGTATGTTGGGGCTGTGGAAGCTTCATGAAAGGGACGTACCCATCCCCGTACAACCACTAGAATGACTGCGGATCAGATGTGGTCTTGATCAAATAAAAGTTGACCATCCGGGTCAACGTGATGTGTTAGGAGAATCCTTGACCAAGCCTCGTCAATCCACTAGGCAACTCAATGCCCAAGTGGTCTGACAGAAGTGTAATCATACCTCCTGCAGAGATCTCGCCTTTATCATTCCTAGATGTCTCCAAAATCCGCTCGACCCATAAATATGCCCAACATCCAAATCTTGTCCCCTCACTGGTCAACTCCCATAAGAACTAGATCTCATCATTGGGAACGTTTGTCGCCTCAGTGCGACAAAAAAGAATGGAGGGGAGGAGGCGGTGAAGGTACCACAGCACCGGATGGCTGATGGTGTTGTTCTTATCCCGAACATTGCGCGCCTTCCGGGCAAAGTGTACAAAAATAGGAAGCTCTCCTCCATCGTAGGTGGTCGTCTCTCTGGGTCGAGCCTAGCCCTGATCTCTGCGGGGTTCCACACGAACGCTACCTCAATGTCAGAGAGAGTTATCTTGTAAGAGCGGTCATTCAAGAGAAAACTAATGAACCGCTCGCAGGGCATCCCATCCACCTCTGTGTACATCTTGATTGTGACCAGGAACTCCAGTGTATACCTGGGATAGGTGGGCGATCCTCTAGATAAGAAACCTTCTAGACCCCTTTTGTCGAGAAGGCACAGGATTGCTTCCCTATGCTGTAAAGTCTCCAGAGCCGGTTCATCGGCGAAGACTATCTCCTAGATCTTCCAGGTGGACAATATGTCTCACCTCTGAGTGTAAGCACCGGTGATCCGACGCAATCCCATGAAACGGTCCGGGACTGGTGGTGGTGCAGGCTCAGCTGCTGGAGGAGAAGGTGGAGGTGGGGTAGACGGACCTGCTCTCGCTCTCTTCTTTGGTGCCAGGTTTATTCAATATAGAAAACACATCAGAGGCACAATGAAATAAGAGATGCAATAACCATTCAGATGTTATTTCAAAATACAATATTTACACTAACGAATATGCAACTTATAGCAATTGTTCAAATAATTATACTAAGCTAAATTAAGAATGCTATCCATCCTAAGCCAAGCTAAATTAAAGGTAAAATGAGGCCGAAGTAAACTAATCTAATCTAGGCCAAAATGAACCTAATTGAAACCAAACTAAAGGAGAAGCTAAGTCCAATTTACAGCTAGAATGACAGCTAAAATTCCAGTCATTAACAAAACAATAGCCCAATTTACATCCTAAGGGCTAAACCAAAATCGTTGGCAAAATCACAGCACAATTTATCACATTTCACAGCCAAAATCAAGATAAATTATTACAGCCACAGTTAAAATGACAATCCAAAATTATAAATCCGCAATCATACTAACAGACCAAAATTCTAACTAAAATCACAGCCAAAAATTCCATTCTAATATTCACATCATCCATATCAATCCAATGAAACTATTTACAACATCAATTCACAAACATCAAATTCACGTGAATCACAAAACTTTAACATACTTCAAAATTTCCTAAATTATCACAAATCTTGAATTGAAAGTGATAAAGCAATTAAAAAGTACGGAATTGAAGAATATTACCGAATTGAAGCTAAGAGCGGTGAATTGAATGAACCAACAACAAAATTGGCCCTAAAATCGGAAATCCCCACATTCTAGGGTTTTGAGTTCTTGGGGATATTTGGGGATTGAGATGGAAATGGATAAGATATGGGTGAGGGGAATATTGTCGGCAGTGTTTTTGGTGAAATTCGGCGGAGTGTGGTGGCGGAGAACGGTGAAAAAGCGGCGCCGGCGAGAAGAAAATGGGCAAAACTGAGGTTCTGCTTGATTCTCCTTTTATTTATACCCAAGTGTCGCGAGCGCAACAGGAGCGTCGCAAGTTGCGATGCTAGGTTAATCCCTTGCGCTCGCGACGGATGCTATCCCAACTCGCGACAGGAGTGTCGCGACTCGCAAATTTTCATGTCTAGAAGTTGTAAAATTGAGAATTCTTACCTGATTTGCATCTCGCTCGCAATGGGGCTATCGCAACTCGTGATAGTACATCGTGACTAGCGTCGTCTCCATCGCGCTCGCGAATATTTGGACTTGGAAGTTGCAAAGTCGCCCTGTTCGTCGCAAATTGCAACGTACATGTCGTAACTCGCGACGGATGTTGTCGCAACTTGCGACAGATCCATCTCGTTCACGAAAGAAAGGGGTTTCACCCTTCAAAAATATTCAAAACTTACTAACTTCCAAGCCTTCTCCACTTCTCATTTCCTGCAAAATCACATCGAAACACCACCGTAACAAAAACAAAGCGAAAAACAAAGACAAATGACATAAATTGATAATCAAAACCAAGTTTATTTATGTCGTCGGCACGACTTACCTCCCTTCTTGTAGTTTACTCACAAATGGCAGAAAGATTGGCTTCCTTTCCTCTGTCTGGCACAAAACACGGGGGGTCCACCTCATCCCCTATCAAAACTTTCTACACATAGCTCAGTGCCATCTTATACTCTCTTAGCATATGCAGTAGCTTCCCCATTTGGTCAAGGGAAATGTCAACGGAAAGATCACTTGTAGGTTTCTCTCCTTCCCCAATAGATAAACATTTGAGCATTTTCGGTGGTGGTTTGTACCGTTCCATCGAAGTCTCAAGAAAAGGAGGGAAACCTACCTATTAAGGCTTTACCTTGGACACCAAGAGGTTGCCGGAAATTACTTCCCTATGAGAATGTTCGCTATTTTTGTTTTCCTTCAAGTTAGTACTAACAACATTTGCAATCACAGCATTATTCATGGCAACAATTAAGGAACTACCATTGGACTCAGATACATCTTGCTGGACATAATCAATAACATGAATAGCTTGGCAAGAAGGGTATTTAGTAGGATGAGCAATATAATTGTTGGTGTCAAATTCCATTTTCCACCCATTTCATTCCATGGTTAATGTTTCCTTATGCACATCATTTATTGTCCTTGAAGCTTTCAAAAATGGTCTTCTTAACTGAATAGGTGTATCGTGCTTATCATTCTCTATATCAAGAACATAAAAATCAGCGAAGACTGTCAAAGAATCCACCTTCACCAACACATCCTTCACAATACCTTTCGGGTATATGCTAGAGTGATTGGCTAATTGAACGACAACCCCAGTTTTGTGCAAATTTCCTAGGTCTAAACTTTCATAAAAAAAAAGCATAGTATCACATTAATAGAAGCACCTAAGTCTAGCATGGCATTGTTACCACATTTCCCTCCTATCTCACAAGGAATTGTAAACATTCCCGGATCATCGCATTTAGAAGGTAATTTATCATCACAAAGGGTCGAGGCATCCTCACTTTTTCCACTCTTCTTTTTGCTTTGCATTTTTTGCTTCCTATTGATTGTGCACAATTATTTAATGAATTTAGCATAGTTAGGAATATGCTTTATAGAGTTTATGAGTGGAAAGTTTACCTCACATCTACGAAAGTAGATGTGTTTGGTGTCCTCCTTGGTCCTTCCTTCCTAGAGAGAAAATACTCTTCCCTCTCTCTAGGTTCTTTTCTTTTCATCTCTTTATTTTTCTTTTGCTCAAAGGCATTGAATCCAATGAAATATTTTTGTTCAATGCTTAGGGAGTAGTTAATTAACTTGTGGATTATATTTGTATCCATGTATTAATGTTTGTTTTGTAAGATTTTTAGATCTACTTGTTTCTATGTATTTTTGTGATTATTATGTTGGCTTATTCTTCATATTCTTGTGAATTGCATGATTGTCACACTTAATTAGCACACACTAAAGTCTAATTTCATGTTGTTGCACTATTGATATCCCCCTAGGAGGGAAACCTAGATGCGCTTGGGGTAGCGATGGGTCCGGAGCCATGTGGGTGTGTGCATGTAGGTTGCCGTTGTTAACATTACGATCGACCATGCACTAGTAAGCTGACGAATTGGTCCGAACGGTTACAGGTAGAGATAGCTAAAGTAGCAAGCTAGGATTATCTTTGTGATCCTAGACCCATCGATAAGATTCCTACATTCTTTGCCTTTGTAGGCCCGTGAGTAGTACGTTCGTAGTGTTCTGCCCGAGACTTAATCGTACAAGGGAGAATCAAACATGTGTAATGAGCCATTGTTGTTGTTGCACTCCTCTAGTTGCGGAGGTGAGACCGATGAAAGATTTTATACGCGCACCCTTATGTGACAGATAGGAGGAAGTTTTAATCTGCACTCTATGTCACAAATAATAGAATAGGGTATAGTTCTTGTATGTGATTGGTGAACGTAGTTTCACTCACCAAAATAATCTGCAAAGTCTATATATGAGATTAGTACAGTCGTAAGCAGAGTTGATCTCACGAGTAACGAAACAAAAACTATAAAAATTACCTACTAATATAGAACAATTTTGGTGATGCCACCACGTCTTAAGTTTCAGATTTGTCTACTATTAATAATGCAAACTAACTAATATCAACTATAAAAAATGCAAAACTAACAAATATAAAAATCTAGAAAATATATAATGAATGTAATCGGCTCGGAATAAATTGCATTAGTTAACATCGATCATAGGCACAATAATGAATTAATCCTTACATATCTATCAGTTATAGGAAAGTAGGTACGCTTAACCTCCCAAATTCTTTCTTACTTTGTCGACAATTGACCAATTATAATTAATAAATTATTTCTCTTACAAAGATGCCCCCGGAAAGTATTCGCTGAACCAGATACACACCTCGATAGCATCAAAAATGAAAAGAACTTGATATAGCAATTACCAGAGTAAAAGCAAATAGTAATGCACACTTAATTATTTCCCATCTTGCTATTACAGTTTTAGCTAGTTAGCTAATTTTCACAAGAACTTGCTACTATCCTTTCCAACGATTACGTATTGGTGGTATTGGATAGCATTATCCCAGTAATATTCAAGTTGATCAGGGTTAAACATATCAAGAATAAAATAAATCAAGAACAATCAAGAACGCATAAGAATCAATTATAAAAACAATTAGGGCTCCCGATTCATAAATTAGTGCTTGTTATTCTATGCCGATATCTAAATTAGCTACTCATAATAATTAAACTAAATAAATAAAATAATCAAACATAATTAATCTAGTGAAAATAATTAAACCAAACCGTAGAAGAACCAAAGCTGAATTGATTGCTGCACACTCGAACGATTCTGCATTAAACTAACAAATCATGCGGCTGTCTTTTGTTCTCCAGAATATTAACAATAATAATATTATAACTAACAAAAACTAACTAATCTAATGCGGCTGTCTAACGAATATGTACCTATCCTCTTCCGCAAAACCTTTGGTCTATATATACATTTCCGTGCAGCTTGATAAATACACCATACCGAATCCAAATGTAATTCAGATTCCTTGCGGAATAAAAAGATATATAGTAAAATATATTCTAACTCTAATTACCTAATTATTTAAATTAAGGAATTTCAATTGGAAAGATATAATATAGACTAAATTGTTTTTTGGTCCCCTACATATCATCTTTTACCATCTTTTGGTTTCAAGAGCAAAACCACATTTTCTTAGTACGCCACAAATTCAAAGTGAAAATTTCGGTCCCCAAAACCAGATTTCAGGTGATTTTCGGGGACCAAAATATGGTATAAGATGCTATGTTAGGGACCAAAAACAATTTAATCTACCTGAAAACCACCCGGAATCTGATTTTGGTCACCGGAATTTTCACTTTGAATTTGTGGGGTACTAAAAAAATATGGTTTTGCTCTCGGAGACCAAAAGATTCCCCAAGTGCTAGTTTGTGGGGTATTAATCATGTTACGCAAATATTCCCCAAGTGCTAGTTTACATAGTTTATTATTGTGATTGCATGCTAGTAGTTGTTAGTACAAATCCCCCCCTCCCCAATGACTGTTTTACCAACATTGATTATTCCTAATATGTGGTCAGATTGATGACCTGATAACGGTTGTGCACAATTAATTATTATATTCCTAACATCTTTGTGGATGACCCCAGTACTTGCCACTATATACCATTCTTGGTAGCATGATAGTAAGAATGGGACCAAAATTACAAATATCTATCTTTGATCCCTAACATTTCTTCTCTCGTGTTTTAAATGATGCTCGGGAGAGGGCAAAGATGAAAAGGAGGACTAGACAGGAGGTTCCATAGGAACCAGTTATTGTAGCTGAAGAAATAAGAGAAACGGCAGAGGATAACCGCACTTTGAGGGAGTTGATACCTCCTAACTTGAAGAATTAACCCCTTTGTATCATCTTCCCGCCCTTTCCACCCAATGTGACGTGTCAGTATGATCCAATGCTTGCCGACCATCCGTATGATGGTCGATGAAGATCCAAACAAGCATCTTTTGGAATTCCACCTAGTTTGTACCAACATGAAGCAGGAAAGAGTCTCAAAGGAAGACTATATAATCTGAGGTTGTTTCCCTTCTCACTTCGAGATTCGGCCAAATATTGGTTGTATTATCTTTCTCTCGGTTGCATCACCTCTTGGATGGATATGAAGCGCATATTTCTTGAGAAGTACTTCATAGTTTCAAAGTCTTCGGGGTTGAATAAGCAACTTTCCAATATCTCTCAGTTTTCTAATGAATCTCTCTATGAGTATTGGGAACGGTTCAAGAGCGGCATTTGCAATCTTGATCATCACACGAATGCTTGTCCACAAGTGGTGGAAGACTTAGAGGAAGTTAAGGCATTGGAATTCAACAATGGAGGAAATAGGCCACAATTCAGTAGGGTGCAACAATATTGTGCACCATATAGAATGTATTAGCCGATGCATTTAACAAATTTACTATCATATTTTGTTTGGTTGGTTTCTAGTTTTAGTTAGGTTTGCCCGACAAAGGGTTTGGACGATCATTATTAGTTTTCTTGTCTAAATACCGTATTTTTAGATTTAATTAGAACTAATGGATTTTTTATATGCAGGGGCGCCTATATCTTCCCTTTTGATCTTATTATTAGATGGCTCATGAGTATTTCTTCTTTTTATTATCTTTTGTAGAAGGCCACGAACATTAACTCGTGGTAGTAGATTTGAAGGCCACTCACAAGGGTGGTAGTAGACTTGAAGGCTACGAAGCTCGACTCGTGGTAGTAGATGAAATAGGAACCAAAGAAGGTGAATTCAAAGTTCACAAAGGCCAAGTCCAAAGAGGAACAATTGTTGTCCAGGAGCTGCGCAAAATTCGAGGAAAGATACCAGAAGAATCAACACTTGAGTATTCCCCCATTGGATTCATCTTCTTGAGCACAATGAAATCGTAGCGGAGAAAAGAAGATTGGCAACCGAACTACCAGCGGCCAACACGGACCGCACTAGCTTGGCGCGAACCAAAGGCTAGCACGGCTCGTATCAGCCAGCACGACCTGTTATAGGAAGCCTTGGAAAGTCCCGTATCAATCAGAACAGGCTGTGTCAAATCATGGCTCGGGAGGTACCCCATTTTGGCTAGTCGGGCCACTCCAAGTCACTTTTCACCCCAAAATTGGCCAAGTATTGGAGCGGGACATTCTGTTTTACTCGGCTCGCGCCATTTCAAGTCACAAATGCCAAGACCAGCCCACGAGGTGCGATGAATGATGCGGGACACACCGAGGTACTGAGGAAAATGAGCATCCAGCTGATGGGGAATGCCAAATGATTCGTGCCATGGATCAAAAGGAGAAAAAAGAGGACCCAGCCGACAGCCCGCACCAGATGACATGGGAAGCACCAGTACAAAGTGAAACGGCCCATGCCAGAGCCTTTGGGATGTGCCTGCATGATAAGCATAACCCATACCAGACCTGTGTCCCGCATCAGCATTGACGATATGGTCCGTGCTAGGTTCAACTTCCCATGACGGTACGAACGGCACGGGGTGTGGCACAGACCACCCCCCGAGCCAATTGTGGCTGCTAGGATTTTTAGCCTCTTTTGGGCCTATTTTTAGGCCCATTTCACTACTACCATATACATAGGCCAAGGCTAATTAGGGTTTAGGTTATACTTCATTTTTAGATCTTAAGATTAGCCTAGAGAGAGAAATCTCTCCTCCTTATCTCTAGTTCTCTTTATTTTCATCTTTTATTTTCCTTTTTGCCCAAATGACATTGAATCCAATGAAATATTTGGAATCAATGTCTAGGAAGTAGCTAATCAAACTTGGGGTTATTTGTATTCATGATTAGATTTTTGGCTTTTTGAGATTTAGATTTTCCTATTTTAATTCCTATGAATATTTGTGCTTGATGTGTGATTTATCATCTTTGAAGATTTATCCTATACAATTATTATAATGAATCCATACATGTATGCTAGCATATTATCATGTTATGTATCATTTCTATCTTGGGAGTGTTAGAATTATGGAGTAGGTTCAAGAACACAGGTGAGATGAGTGCATTCATGTCACTTTGATGAAATATCTTTGCATGTGTTAAAAAAATAGTCTTGGTAGAGGAATCTCTTGTTGGGTGGTTGATTCGGAAAATCCCAATGGGGGAAAACCCTTGGATCACCCCGATAGATTAAGTATGATTGTTTGTAGCAATTATGGTTGTGCCAGTTTCAAGAAATCACAAAGCCGAGCCAACCTTAGAACCATCATAAGATATCAATTCCCTTTGCCTCTCTAGGCCTAGGGATTGAGATCTATAGTTGAGAGGCTGGGATGTAATGCCCTTAATTTCATATCTAACTGTTGCAACCTACGCGAGATAAAGTCCTTTTAGGCGGCCCGTTAGCATTGAGAGTAAGGGATGGGGATGGTCTGCGGACACATCCCTAAATACGAAGATGGTGAGATAAGCATGTATTGGCGGTAGTACCTTGCGTTACAGACGAGGGAAATATCTGGCTATCTCCACACTATGTGACATAGGCATAAGATAGGTTTATATTGTCACATGTGAATGAATCGAGGATAAGAGACAATTATCGATCATGTTGCACAAATACCTCCAAGTACTAGTTAATATATTTTATTTTCATGATTACATGTTAGTATTTTATAATTTATACTTGAAACCCCTCCCCCCAAATGGTTACTTTCACAAAACTTGTTATTCCTAACACGTGGTTGGATTGACGACCCGACCACGGTTTTGTGTAGCAAGTTTCTGTATCTATAACATATCTGTGGACGACTCCGGTACTTGCCACTATCTACCGTTACTGGTAGCATAGTAGTAGGAATGGGAGCAACATTAAAAATTTGATATTTGACCCATAATAGCTTCTGGCTGCCTCCTCCTACGTGTTTAGCGACACACCGGGTAGAGGCGGGTCAAATTTTGGCGCCACTGCCAAGGATGTTAGTTTAATGTCTAGTGATCAGCTTGCATCACATGTTAGTTGAGTAATTAGCGTTGTCTTTATTATTATTATTTTTTGGTTTTGTTTGTTTTTGAAGTGAAATGTGAGGCGGAAATGTTCAACATGTGAAACTCTTTAGGGGTTGTCACTTTGACCACCCTACGGTGACTTGCTCCTAGTTGAGTGAATATAGCAAGGAAATGGAGTATTCCTTATTACAAGACCTAAGGGAAGGAGAATGGCAATCATGCCTTGACTCACCTAGTTTGGTCAAAGATCACACCCTGAAGTCTACTTGTGATGAAATACTTGGAGCTTTGACCAACCTTGGTAAAGTTAGTGACTCAATCCAAAACCAAGTATTTAGTTGCAAAAGGGACTTTGGAAATCAACTCTCCTCGAGTGTTGAGAGAGTTGGGGGGCAAGTGACCGAGTTGATAGGAAAGGTGAGCAAATTGGTCGGAAAGCGGAAACTATTTGATGAAGAAGCTCTACCACTTCCTTTTTTTGATGGGGTGAGAAATAATCAAAGAAACGAGCACAAAAAGGAACCATCCATTATTCTCAACCATCGCAAGGTTAGTAATCCCCTTCTTGACACTATCAACTATTGTGGTGATGATGTTGAGGAGTTCAACATGCATGAAAATTTGAATTGTGTTTTTTATGAGTTCTCCCCTACTATGTGTGAAAATCTTGATGTCACTATTCAAGATGATTTTTATATAGCTATGAAGGTAGCTTAAAAATTTACCACTTGAATGTTGATCATGTTGACACTAGAAACATTAGTTTGGTGGAGAATATGTAGGAAGTCTATACCCTAATTGACAATCACATAGAGACCTTACCCGAGAACTTAGATGACCTAATGATGCCTGAGACAAAGCCTTCAATAGAGGAATCACCCGTAGTCTAACTTAAGCCTTTATCTGAATATTTGAAATATGCTTTCTTAGGCAATAGGGAGAAATTATCGGTGATTATCTCTAGAAAACTCACTAGTGAATAAGAGTCTAGATTGGTTAAAGTTCTTAAGAAGTTTAACGGGGCAATAGAATGATTTTTTTAGGATATCAAGGGTATAAGTCCCTCTACATGCATGCACTTAATAGTGTTGGAGGAGGATGCAAAACCCGTAATCCAACCTCAAAGGTGGTTAAACCCGCCAATGATGGAAGTGGTTAAGCGCGAGGTCCTTAAGCTACTTAAGACAGGGTGATATATCCTATCCTCGATGGTAAGTGAGTGAGATCCACTCAAGTGGTGTCAAAGAAAAGTGGGGTGACTGTGGTAGGAAACAAGGATTGGGATTTGGTCCCTACCCGTATTCAAAACAAGTGGCGAGTTTACATTGATTATCGCCGCTTAAATGCAGTAACTCGTAAAGATCATTTCCCCCTACCTTTCCTTGACCAAATTCTTGAAAGATTAGTTTGTAGCTCACACCACTGCTTCCTTGATGACTATTCTGGATACTTCCAAATAGCCATCGACCCATAGGATCAAGAGAAAAAAACTTTCACGTGTCCCTTCGACACTTTCGCTTATAGGCGTATGCCTTTTGGCTTGTGTAATGCACCAGGTACATTTTAGAGGTGCATGGTCAATATCTTCTCAGAGTTTGTGGGGCACTTTATTGAGGTTTTCTTGGATTATTTCAATATCCATGGAGATTCTTTTAACTTTTTCTTACATCATTTAGCACTTGTGTTAGAAATGTGCATTGACACTGATATGTCCATACTATACGATGATTTTGGGATCTTTTGTACTCATTTTGGTGTGCTTTAGATACTCCATTTTACCTTGAAATTACATTAGGATAGTTAAGAGCGAATCTAGCGCTCTTATCACTTTTAATAAGGATTTTGTGAGAAAAGGTAATGGTTTGAAGATTTGAAGACTATGAAGACTACTTATTAAAGATAATGAAGACCGTGAAGACCTGAAGATGGGAAAAGGAGACAACTTTACTTAAACAAGAAGAAGAAAATATTTGAGAGCAGCTTACTCTGCTAGTAGCGACTCGCGACGCATGTGTCGCGACTCGCGATAAATCGCTGCCAATATCTACTTTTTGTACTATAAATACTCTCTTATCCTCTCTCTTTTTAGAAACTTCTTCTTCCCAATTCTGCAGCCATAAAACCCTAGTTTTCTACCATTTTCTTCTTTGTTTCATCTTGAATTTATGTTTGAATTTCTATTGTTGTTTGGTATGAACTCTATTTGCTAAAGCTTCCAAGCCCATATTTTGAGAACTATATATGAGCTATTTAATTATTTTCTATTGTGCATTTATTGTTCTTTAATGTTACTTGTTGAAAGCATTAATGGTATTAGAAGTTTTAGTATATGAATGGCTTGTATGATTACTTGTTAGGGTTAGGAGAAAATAACTAATTCTCCTTTCTTTTGATATAAAATCCAAGAGCATGAACTAGAGCTTCTAATATAGTTGATGATTTTATGAATGCTAGATAAATGTGATAATGTCAAATTCTTTATCATGTTTTGTTGTGTAGAAAATATGAGAAGTCTAGTAACGTTGAACGCTCTTGACTAATCTTGTGTAAATACATGAATTGGTTCAATGCTTAGACACGGTGTAGTGTTTATAAGTGTTACCAAGATTGTTGATTCTTCATGCTTAATTCCATTAATGGGATACTTTTAGGCATTGAACGACTCAAAGGTTCATTAGTGATGTTTAGCGAGAGATGTCGAATTCACTCTTGTAAACTACTATCAAACAAGGGTAGAAGATTTATCTTCACAAGAAGTAGTGAAAGTGTTGAATAGGTTGTATGTTCAAGGATAGATAAGAGGCTTGGAAGTAGAAATCGATTGCGTCCAAGGTCCAGAAATTTGTGTTTAATCTCTTCTTAGTAGTTTGTTGCATATTTACTAGATTTACTTTGCTTACTAGTAAAATTGTCTTTAAATTTGTAACATAGAAAATCAACCGAAAAATCCTCCTCTTTACATGCTTATGTGTGTGTGTGTGTGTGTGTATATATATTATATATCTAGTGTAGTATTTACCCTTATATGCATAAACCTTTAGAAAAATTCCTCTTCTTCGTGGATGACCCCAACTTGCCATTATCTACTTAGTTGTAGTTAAAGAGCACTTTATAGCTTAAAAATAGTAACTTTGAGAGGTATGACGACAACCTCCAAAATTTTGGCGCCGCTGTCGGGGAAGATGCATTTATTTTTAAGTGTTTGGCCATATTATGAGTGAGTATGTGCTAGTTGTGAATATTTGTTAGTTTACTTTTATTTGGTTTTTATTTGATCTTTTTTTTTGGCTCGGTGACGTATTGTTTGAGTTATTAATGTATGGTTCTTACTCGATCCTCTTCACAAGAACCCCTACATTACAACCCCGAGTTAGAGTTGAACTTGAAAAGGCTGGGAGACTTTCTTTGGAAAGTGTGAATAACACCCCTCCTACTAACCATTTTGCAGAACCTTCTTCCCCTATGGATCATCAAGAGGAACATGAAGAGGAAATTCCGGGAGGAGAACCTCAACACCCTCACATTCAAGGAAGGAACATCCCGTTGAGGCAAATTCAATTGAGTGAGTTTATGGCTCCCTATCTAGAGCAACAACCAATCTGAATCACATATCTGGCGGTTGGAGCTAATGGGAATTTTGAGTTAATGTCCGGATTGATACACTTGCTGCCGTCCTTTCTTGGCATGCAAGGAGAAGATCCCAACAAACACATCCTCGATTTTCATATGGTTTGTAGTGGGATGCTTTTTGAAGGGGTAAATGAGGAGCATTACATGTTAAAGGCTTTCCCATTTTCATTGCGAGACGCCGCAAGGGATTGGATCCATTATCTTCCATCTGGAAGCATCACCTCTTGGATTGATTTGAAGAGGAAGTTTCTCTCAAAATACTTCCCGGCTTCAAAATTCGCCATCTTGAAGAAAGATATTAGCAACATCATTTAACGATATGAGGAGTCATTTTATGACTATTTGGAGAGGTTAAAGAAACTTCTCGCTAGTTGT
>JAULKM010018287.1:0-14364 GCA_032355605.1 Rubia tinctorum
TAATTGCATATAATGACGCACGTCATGTGTGGTGTCTTTGGATTCTCCGTAACATGTAGTTTCTAAAAAGTAAAATTGTATAGTTCGTTATTGTATGAAATGAAAGTTATTGGTAGTCAAACATGTTCTGAAAAATTTTCAGAAAAAATAGAGTCATTCTTAAGAAACCAGAGGGACTACAATACGATGCTTTAGTGTTATGTTATGTTATGTTCCACGCGCGTTTGAGAGAGTTTGGCGCGTTGAGTTTGAATTGGTCGAAAAGGGAGATTTTTGGGCCCACCTCCCAACTATTGCTATAGGACGTGGTTGGTTATGACGATGAATACCTTAAAGTTGAGGGCACGCGCCTTAGCGGAGGATGGGGAAGGTTGATAACGAAGTGATATGAAAGCAATTTTTATATTTTCCCACCATAATCAACCGCCAAAATTGATTTTTGGCGTTATCGATTTTTCTGTTATTTATTTATTTATTTTAGAGCGTTGAATATTTTTATAACCATAGTATAATGCATAAAATTATAACAATGCAAAAAAAATTTAGATAGACAATGCAAGTTATTATTGATCTACATAAAAATATCTTGATTTATTTTGGATAGTGGGAATTTTGAATTTGATTACTCCGTTACGGACTAAACTTCACAACATTTTTTTCATGGTTCTTATTTTTTAAGAAACATGTTTGACCGTTAATATGTTTAACTACGTATAATAACGGGAAAAAAGTTGACATATAGAAACTACTTACCACGACGAATCTTAACAATATCACATACGATAATATTATTGTTTATACATATATTCAAATAGGGGGTGTCAATATTGACCCATTACCCGCGGGTCAAGCGGGTTTTTTAATTTTAAACCCGGATGGATATGGGTAAAATGGGTAACGGGTCAAATGGGTAATTAATAAAAATGGGTTGGATTTAAGGGTTGATCGCGGGTCGATAAAATGGGTAGACCCGCGGGTCAGACTCGTTCTTTTCTTCCTTGACCCACAGGCTTACCAGTTTTATCATTTTTTCAGTTTTCTGCGTTCATTGTGGCAAACTCCTATATCGCTTCATAGCCTGGAGAAATTACATAAAAGTGTAATAGGGTAATTCACGGACAAGAAACAAGTAGCTTCTGGAACATAATGGTGGCAGATTTGATTCATAATAAGAGTCATTACCTTACCCTATTGGAACCGCTCTTGGCAACCAACATTTTCAATCTATTGCAGGCTGTTGAAATCACCTCCTTACATGAAGATCGGCTGATATGGGTGACTGTTCACGGCAGGGAATCATCCGAATTTTCACACTAATGACTAGTAGTATATGGTTTCTATGGAAGAGGAGAAATAGCTTGCTTTACCAATCTGAAAACATTACCTCTCTTCAATGGATTCATCAAATACAAAAAGAATGTTTAATTAGTGTAGAAACTGGAGAAATTACCATAGGAACAGCTTATACCAATACTAGCAGTATACCAACTCTGAAACCCGGTTTAGTACATATTAAGGTTTAATACGTAATGAAAGTCTGAAACCCGAACCAAAAGCAGCGTCCAAAATTTTCAATTTTTTATATAAACCCATATGGGTTTATATTTTAACCTAATGAGAAAATTTGTGTTAAATCTGTTTTGTTAGCTTTGATAAATTCTGCTT
Source organism: Rubia tinctorum (assembly GCA_032355605.1). NCBI lineage: Eukaryota > Viridiplantae > Streptophyta > Magnoliopsida > Gentianales > Rubiaceae > Rubia > Rubia tinctorum. Next base: position 1,666 of record JAULKM010018287.1, read on the forward strand.
GGGACCTCTTTGAAGCTACATATATCAAATTTCAGTGTTGATTCGTAATTTTCAATTAACTGCTTGGTAGCATACTGAAGATTTGGATGATATTGTGTGGTTGTGTATGTGATACTCTCATCCTTTTGATGTTTAAGCAAACTTGATTTGGGCCATTTGATGCGAACAATCTTCCTTTCATCTCTGCGTATAAGTCTCATGTCATAAAGGTTCCATGCATGTCTCTCTCAGCAAACCTGGAAATGATACTGAAAGTTTCTTGAACTATTAAGCCATGAGTTGATGAAATTCTTTCACCTCATTCTCCAGAATTTTAGCTCATATTATTTTCTAAGCCAAGAAAACTTTTCCTAAGAAATCAAAGGGATTGTATTAAATAATACATAGTTAAAGCTTCACTGCAGAGCTAGATGTATCTGAGTATCAGAAATAATAAATAGTATATTTTTAGGTGGATTTATAATTTAATACTCTTACTTAAATAAATATTATTTAATCCCAATAAATTCTGATAATAATAGTTATTGTAGTCAAATTGTTATTAGAAAAAACATAGTTAGGATTGTTTATCTTACATTCTTTTATTGTATTGCAAATATTTCTCTGGGCAGACATATCGAATATAGTGAGTAATCACACGGAAGAAACACTTTATTTTCTTTTGTTTTAATTTTTTTTTTGATTTTTTTTGTTTTAATTTAACTAAATGAACCAGGGATGCTGAAGGTTTGAGATATTTCGTGATCATACTATCATGCTTTACTATGAATATCATTACGCGATTGTTTCTATACTCTATGACTTTTTTACCTTCGTGCTTTTATATTTTGGCTTGCTTGATTACTTGTGTGTATACTTGATTCCTTGAAACAATTGCTTGCTTGAATTCTATCTTTCTTGAACTTGATATTGGCCAGTTACTTGCATGAACTTGATATCTTTCGTGATCACTCTGAACCAATTCCTTGCTTGAACTTGATATTGGCTGGTTGTGTACTTGATCGCACCGGACCAATTATTTGTATGTACTCATGCTTGATAGGGTAACCCCCGACCCTGCTTAGCTTCGAAATCGACAAATCAGCAATGGGCTAGATCATTCGGCTAGATGTCTAAAAATGTCTTTTTTGTACTCTCGAGATGTACCGTGTGCTGCACACAATTCTTGCTTACTTGACTGGCATGTGTTGTCGATACTAATCCTTGGGATCTCTTTCTCTTTCTCTTTCTCGACATTTCGAGATAATACTCACTTTCGGGTAGTTGGAGTATAATTAGGAATCCAACTGTAGTCTCATATAGAGACTTGATGGATCGCTACGTATACTCCTCTCTCTATCCTTTACATGAAATGTGTGTTTATTTATCTCGTTTTCTCTGTGTTTTATGATATTATAATATCACTTGGTAAATATTTCTAAACCATTGAGACCTCACTGAGCATGGGCTCATTCCTTCAAGTTAACTTTTTTTCCAGATGTTTGGGAAGAATGTTCGACTCGAGTGATGGAATCGGAGACTATAGGCATGTCATTAAGCTACAATTATTATAAGCACAACCCCCAGAAAAAGAAATGTAAAATTCTAAAAGTTTAATAATTTATATTATATCTTGTTCTAAAATTTCATACAAATATATTTGTAAACTTTAATTAATTATTTATCTTGCTCTGTCTACTACTGAGTCCTGGCGTGAGCTAGGCAGGCACTCCATTACGGCCTTCCCAATAAGCAGGGAGGTGAAATCGGGGTGTCATACCCCCCGTGCTAGAATCTGACACGGCCCGTGTCGGTTGATACGGGCAGTGCCAAGGCTTCCCGACATTGGCCGTGCTGGCTTGTACGAGCCGTTACAGCTTTTTGTTCGTGCCAAGTTTGTGTGGTCTATGCCGGCCGCTGCTGATTCGGTTGTCAAACTTTTTTATTCCGCTATGGATCAATTTTTTGTCCAATTTGAGAGTTCTTGTAGTCAATTTTATAACGCTCGAGAAGACAAATCCAATAGTGCAATCCTTAAGTGCTGATTCTTCTCGGATCTTTCCTCAAACTTCATGAAACTCCCGGACAACAATTTTCTTGCTTTGGACTTGGCCTTTGTGAGTTCAAAATCCGCCTTTCGTGGTCCAAATTCCATCTATTTACCACGAGTTAAGGTTCATGGCCTTCAAATCTACTACCTCAATTTGAGGTTTGTGGCCTTCTACAAAAGATAGTAAAAAGAAGTACTCACGAGCCACCTAATAATGAGATCAAAAGGGAAGATCTAGGCACCCGTGAATAAAAAATATCCATTAGTTCTAATTAAGTCTACAAAACTCGGGATTTAGACAAGAAAACAATAACGGTCATCTAAAACCTTTATCGTGCAAACCTAACTAAAACTCGCAATCAACCACACAAAAGATGATAATAAATGTGTTAAATGCATCGGCTAACACATGCTATATGGTGTACATCAATGTAGCATGCAAAGAGAAATTAGTCAATGCATTCAACTTATTCCCTAGCTACCCTAGTTCCCCCAAAGAAGTAAGAATCTCACTACTCTCACACTCCCCGAAGATACTAAAGTAATCTAAAATCCCAAAATATTGTGAAGAAAAAGGTAAGCATAAGAATGTTAAGTGTTGAACTAGCTAACTCCACGGAATAGTCCGCCAAAAGCAATCAAAGAGTTGTTGGCAAAAAAACCACCAAGGATAATCCCAACGATCCTCAACTAGGTTGTAACTAAGGATAACTCAAGATTCTCGACTTAGTTACAACCAAGGACAATGCACAAGATCCTCAACTTAGTTTCCATTTTCTCTCAAGTTTAGGAGCCCTTTCGGCTTTTCATCTTAGCATTCACACATGTTGAGTTAACCATCTCACATTTTGCCACACAGCTTCTAATTCTTGCCTAAGTTTTCCAACTTAGCTGGGCCTTAGCCTCTCATTTTTACCTCGGCTTTTCGACCTATCCGGGCTTTCATTCCCATTTTTTCCTAATTTTCCCTTTTGGGTTTCCAACTTAGCCAGGTATACATATACATATATATATATATATATTCATTTAAAAAAAAAATTGGTGTACACAAAATGACCCAAAGTTGGGTTTCATACTGCAAAAGATCATAGAAAACGAAAAATTACACCACCAAATTGTTCATCCCAAAACATTACCCAACAAAGTGATAACTACCTAAATATCATTCCACCAAAGCTTCTACCAAACTTCCCAAAAGATAAAGAAAACACACCAAAAAGAACAACACCAAAAATACAAAGGAATTCCAAGATGAAAACTCCTAAGTGCTCACTACTCCCTCCCCCACAATTAAACCTCGCATTGTCCCCAATGTGATGAATTAATATAAACATAAGTGAGAGAAAGGAAAGTAATGAAACTCACTCATGCGACCTCGAAGGGTCCCTCCTCAAATGCCGAGTATCACTCCTCATTCATCTTTTTTCTTAACGCATTTCTTGCCTCTCAATAGGGTCAACATCTTGAAAGCCATCGAGCTTCCAAATGTGAAGTCCCTCATGTACCTGCTTGATAGCCTCCTCGTGGACATCTGATCTCTCATCTTTTATGGAAAACTCCTCTGTCATCTCCCTATCGATGATGTCTAGCCTAAATCCCCAATCATGCATTGTACCCTCCATCGAGCTTAGTCTACTTCCAAATTCCTCCAATTGAATGCTCATCCTCCCTACCACTTCACCGATATCCCGCACAAGTTTGGTAGAACTAGAGAGTTGTTCCCAAACAAACGGAAGTGGTCAAGGATGTTCGCAGGTAAGTGAGTGCGACTAGGGGGTGCCCTACTCAAGGTCTCGTTGTCATTCTCCTCGACATCTATGTCTGGGTCTGAGAGGATTTTGTAGAAATCCTTCTCAAACCTCGGATTTGGGGCTAATAATAGATAATCCAACACCATATCATCAGTGATCGCCTTACTCTCCGTTTAGGGAAGAATCATGAAGTTGCACACCATGAAACCTCTATATAGCCCTACAAATCGATCCTTTGAAGTTGTGGAAGAAACCATAGATGCCTTTGCAATTTTGTTCGTTGTATACTGTGTACCTGAGCGTCCCAAATTTGCCAACACGAAAAAAGAGGGGATCAGATGCCCCAAATGTTGAGCTAGAAGTCTGACCATGCCACCCATAGCAATCTTTTCACACTTCCTATCTCCCATGGAAAGTCATTCATCCACGAAAGCTAAAACTATGTTGGGGTAAAAGTTTCCCTCCGGAGTCATTGCCCAAAGGATTTGGACGTCTAACCCGGGACACTGTGAGAGCTCTCCATGATAGAATACCCCTATGGACAATAATCTATGTACATATCTTATAATCACATTGACAATCATCGTGCTCTTACAAAGATGATTTCTCTCGGTGCCAGAAAGAATCCACCAAATGTTGCTCAAAGAAAATGGAAGACCCTATCAATGTGTCCTCAGAGCCTTTTTCCAGTACTTCCACCCAAACACTTGAGCAATGTCCCAATGAGACATAGTGTGCTCAATGTCATCCAAGTGGAATCAAATAATCCTCCTCCCCTCGCTATCCTTCATTTGCTCCAAAGTTGATAAGAATTCCAAAGTCTATCGAACATAGGTTTTCGAGTGCTTGTCCAAGAAGCCCTCAAGGCCTATCCTACTAATCAAGTACGTCACAGGCTCGAGTATGTTTAGAGTTCTCAACGTCTCCTTGTAACCGAACTTTGTTTCCAAGATAGTACGCTTCAGACCACCTCCACCTCCGGGTCGCGCTCCCATAAATTTGGTTTAAACCCATGAATTCATCGATCAAGCTAGCGGAGGTGGGAGAAAGAGTGGTTTTCGTCCCTAGTCTCACAACTTTGGGCGGCTTCTTCCCTTTGTCACCCTGGGAATATGTCCCTTTCTCTGACCTAGGTCTCTTTGGAGGCATCCTATTCACATAAAGAAAATATAGATAATGCAAGGATAATTAACGGCATGTATCAAAACTTATTCACAAAGAACACTTCTTCTCAAATAGCTACAACATTCCTAAAACATGTTATCTTCACATAAGGGCCATTCAAACAAGAAACATCCTTTTTAAACAAACAACCCATGAATAATCATAACATCCCATTAAGAGTATCATGAAAGCAATAATTATCCCTCCTAAATCATCTAATTCAATGAAGATCACATAATCAAAGCACAAGAACAATACACCCATCCCCATAATTAGTTTAGCATAAGATCATTCAAATATCCCAAAAATTTCTCCCAAGAATATCTCAACCTATTTTCAAGCACAAAGCTCCTCATCACATCACCAACATACTAAATAAAGAAAGTAAACATAGAGTTTGAAGCCAAGAGATAAAGAATCCACACAATAAGAAGAAGAAAATGCTAAATTTTGAGAAAAATGGCTCAAAAATTTTGAGATATCCCAAGGAGAGTGAGAGTGAGTGTTATTGAGAAAATGTTAATGAGCTAAATGAATCCTATAGGCGAATTAATGTACTATGGATAAAAAAAATTCAGCAAAGAATGTGAATAAAAAAAAGGTACACATAAGATAAGGATGACATTTTTGAAAATTAGAGAGTGAGAAGGACAAAAAATACCAATTAATTTATGCATAAGGGGGGAGGGGGTGTTAATGTACTATTTACACAATACTTGAGGGAAAAAAATATTTTTCTGGATTAATGAGCCAAGAATTCCATGTTTTAGCTCAAAATTTAAATTTCAAAAACATTAAATTTTGGCCAAAAATTACAAAATTTTAAGTTTGGCACTGGGCACCCCTCGTGCCAAACATCTGGCACGCCCCATGCCAGAATTCAACATGGCCCGTACCAGGCTAAACAAGCCATGCCAGGTTTCAACACGAGGTTCTCCCTCGTGCCAATGGGTGTGACACGAGGCTAGTGCCTTCCCCCCCCCCTTTTCTCCCTTTTTCGAAAATACTTTGTCACCAAACAATCCCTATTTATTTTCAATAAAAAGGAACGAGACTCGAACTCAAATTCATTAGTCCACAAGAGTTTCATCTCAAAATTCTTTGGCACATGCTAAAAACATGCAAAATCTACCAATAGATATCAAAACAAAACAAGAAGAAGCACCGTATATTTATTGTCACCCTCACAACTTATTCCTTTTTCATGCATTTCATTGAAACCACCTACCGTTGGGTCTCCAAAATCTCCATCGGCAACCCCACCCACGATGACATCCTTGTGAATAGGTCTCCACAAGGAGTCATCCTTACCTTCGAGTGCTTTGTTCGCCAAGAAAAGTAAATATCCCTTAATAGCCAATGTCGAATTCTTAGCCAATTCCTTGAGTTTAGGAGGTGGTCGAGGTTGTTTTATATCCTTAGCACTTCCCACAAACCTCTGCATATCATTGAGAAAAAAATTAGCAATCCAAGATAGAAAATTTATCACTATAATCACGCAAGGCAATAGTCTCCTTTAGTTCACCTATTTCTAGGTTCTCATACATGCAATAAGGAATGACATTAATAGAAGCTCCAAGATCGATCATAGCATCTTTCAACATTTTACCACCTAAAGAAATATAATTTGAAAACATGCCGGGGTTATCAATTTTTTTAGGAAATTTTCTATGATTCGAAGTGGAAACTCCCTCTACTTTCAATTTTTCTATTTTCCTACGTGGCTTGCTCCTCTTTTTGGTACATGAAACTTTCAAAAACTTTGCATACGAGGGAACATGTTCAATTAAGTCTAAGATCGGAACACTTACCTCCACCTTATGGAAGAGTTTCCTTATATGCTCTTCATTGGTTGTCGCATTTAGCCTTCCCCTAAGTGCATTAGGGAAAGGTGGTGGGAGGTTCACCCGTGCTTTAGGTGTTGGATTATCATTAATGGGATCCTCCACAAACAATTCTCTCTCCTCCAAGTTGGTTTTATTGTGTTCTTCAAATAAGTCATCTTCTTGTTAGATCTCCTTCTTTTGCTTGCGCACTTCCTTCTTGCTTGTAAGTTTCAAGGCACTCACATTCCTAGGATTAATCTCCGGTTGGGAGGGAAGCTTGCTGGACTTCTTGGCGTCAAGTCAGCTTACCAATTTGGCAAGTTGCCCGACTTGAAACTTAAGATTTTTAATGCTTGAGAATGCCATTATCCCGAGATCTTCAATCTCTCGCCCTTTACGCTCCGCGAAGACGTCTTGATTTTTGGCCAATTGATAGATATCATCAAGGATTTCCTCTAGGCATGACTTGTAAAGTGAAGCATTATTGTTGGAAGGCCCTTCTCCCCTTGGATAGGGTTGAGGTGGAGCTTATCCTCCTCGGTTGTACCCTTGTGATTGATTGTCTTCTCGCCAACGGAAGTTAGGATGATCTTGGTACCTCAGGTTGAAGGTGTTTGCATACAGATCTTGTATTTTCCCCCCTTGATTCCCTTGGAATCCTTGTGGTTATTCCTAGCAAACCGTGGCATATTTCCTCTATTATTAAACTCCAACGCCTTACTTCTTCCAAATCCTCCGCCACTTTGTGGACATGAATCCGTGCGATGATCAAAATTGCAAATACCACACACTTTCACTTGTTGAACTCCCTTTTTGATGAACTCTTTCATATGGAGGCAAGAGCTTCGACTTGTTCCTCCAATTTAGGGGGTTGATTCAGTACCGCCACGGGTTTCACCCTTGATCGTGTGCCAAATTGGCTTATGCCATTTTCCATCTCTTTCAAAAGTGCCATAGCCTCTCTAGGGCTCTTGTTGGCGATCGAACCATTGCAAGTGGCATTCACAATGCGCATATCATCGTCACACAAACCTTTGAACAAGTAGTAAACTAGTCTTCTTTCTTGAATGAATGATATGGGCAGCTTGCCAACAATCTCTTGAAGTGCTCCCAATACTTATAGAGGGACTCATTGGCAAATTGAGAGATGTTGGAAAAATGTTTCTTCAATCTCACCGACTTCAAAGTTGGGAAGTATTTTTCAAAAAACTGGTCCATCCATGATGTTATACAACTTGGAGGAAATACCACTCTTCAGTTCACATGTAACATTAGGCGGTAAAGGCAGGAAGATGGTGCAGAGGGGTTGACTTTCCAAGTTCAGAGCTATCAACTCTCTCAAGGTGCGGTTGTCCTCCACCATGTCTCTTCTTTCTTCAATCACAATAACTAGCTCCCGTGAAACCTCCCGTCTCATCCTCCTTTTCCTTCTTTGCTTTCCACTTGCATAGTTTGTTGGACCATGCAAGTCTCCCAAATTATTGGTATAGGTATGTACAGTAAACTGGGAGCTAACAATACCCAACTAAGAACAAGACTAGAAGAAAAGTTTGATATAATAGGATACCAATCAAAAAAGCTCAACAACAAAAGCAAACAAAAACAAAATAAAAACAAAACAAAACAAGAAAACTAATTACTTCACTAACATATCATGCAAGCTAATCACTAGATCGTTTAAACTAACATCCCCGGAAACGACGCTAAATTTAACCCGCCCTTCTCGGTGTATCGTTAAACACACAAGAGAAGGGTGTCTATGTTTTAAAGGTCAAAGATAAAATTTGTAAGTTGCTCCCATTCTTAATATTGCGCTACCAATAACGGTAGATAGTGGCAAGCACCAAGGTCATCCACAGAGATGTTATGAGTCTAGAAACTAGCCACGCACAACCGTGGTCGGGTTATCAATCCGACCACATGTTAGGAATAACGAGTGTTGGTAAAAATAACCATTAGGGGGAGATTTTTCAAATATCAACTACGAACATGAAAATAAGGTAATGAACTATATAAACTAACATTTTGGGGTATTTTCATAACATGATCGATAAATGGCTCTTATCCTTGATTCATTCATATATAAGAATATATACCTATCTAATGCCTATGTCACATAGTGTGGAGGTAGCCAGATATTTCCATTGTCTGTCACGCAAGGTACTACCACCATTACTTTCTTATCTCACCATCTCCGTAATTAGGGATGCACTCTAATCTAGTGACTCCGCAGACCATCCCCGTCTCTTACTCTCAATGCTAACACACTCCCGCTTAGAGGAACAAAGCCCACCTAAAAGGCAATGCCTCACCTAGGTCACAACTGTTAGATATGAAAATAAGGGCATTACATCATGGACTGACCACTATGGATCTCAATCCCTAGACCTAGAGAGGCAAAGGAAATTGCTATCTTGTGATGATTCTAAAGTTGTCATGGCTCTGTGATTTCTACAAGCCGGCACAACCCTTGTTTCTACAAACAATTATGCTCAATCTATCAGGGTAAACCAAGGGTTTCCCCTCATTGGGATTTCCTAATTGACCTCCCAACATGTGATTCCTCTGCCATGACTATCTAATTAGAATTATGGTTTAACACATGCAAAGATATTTCATCGAGGTAACATGAATGCAGTCATCTTACCAGCATTCTTGAACCTAATCTATAATTATAACTCCCAAGATAGCAATGATATCTAACATGATGATATGACACTAGCATACATGTATGGATGCATCATAATAATGGCATAGCATAAATCTTCAAAGATGGTAAATCACAAATCAATCAAAAATATTCATAGGAATAAGATAAGAGAATCTAAATCTCAAAAAGCCAAAAATCTAATCGTGAAAACAAATACATCCCAAGTTTAATAAAATAAATATTTCATTGGTTTCAGTGCCATTTGGTCAAAAAGGAAAATAAAGATGAAAAAAAAAAATCTAGAGAGAAGGAGGAGAGTTTTCTCTCTCTAGGCTACTATTTATATCTAAAAAATGAATTTTTTTTTACCCTAATTGGCTTTGGTCTATATATATAGTAGTAGTGAAATTAGCCTAAAACTTGGCCAAAAAGTGGCCAGAAACCCTAGCAGTATCAACTGGCGAGGGGGATGCTTCCTGCCCGCGCCAATCGTGCTAGCGTGGGGCACCAGACCTGGCACAGACCATGCTGGTCATGCTATTGTGGGGTGCAGGCTCTGGAGCATGATGTTCTGGCACGGGGTGTCAGCTTTAGCACACGGCACAGGCTGTCGACCGAGTATTCATTTTGCTCATTCTGATCCACGCTATGTGTCGTTTGGCATGCCCCATCATCTGAATCCTCCTTTTTTCATTACCTTGGAGCTCCCTACATAATTATTCACACCTCATGGGCTTTTCTTTGCATTTTTTGACTGGAAACAGCATGGGTCGTGTAAAATGGAACGTCCCGCTCTGATACTTAGCCGATTTTGGAGTGGAAAAGTAATTTGGAGTGCACGGCCTGGCAAAATGGGAACCCCCCATGCTAGAATCTAACACGGCCAATGTCAGTTGATACGCGTCATCAAGGCTTCCTGACACGATGCATGCTGGCTGTTACGATGCGTGCTAGCTTTTGGTTGGGGCTAAGCTTGTGCGGTTCATGCCAGCCACTGCTAGTTCGGTTGCCAAAGTTCTTTGCTCCGCTGCGGATGAAACTTGGTATAATTTGAGAGTTCTTGTAGTCTATTTTATAGTGATAGAGAAGAATAATCCAATGGTGTAATCCTCAAGTGCTAGTTCTCCCCGAATATTTCTTCAAACTTGATGCAACTCCAAGATAACAATTCTCCCGTTTTGGCTTTATGAATTGTAAATCTACCTTTCTTGGTCCTAATTCTATCTACTACCATGATTTAAGGTTCATGGCCTTAAATTCTACTACACCCTTGCGTGTGCCTTCAAATCTATTACCATGACTTAAGGTCCATGACCTTCTACAAAAGATAGTAAAAAGAAGTAGTCATGAGCCACCTAATGATGAGATCAAAAGGGAAGATCTAGAAGATCATAAATTCAAAATATCCATTAATTCTAATTAAGTAAACAAAACACGGGATTTAGACAAGAAAATGAATAACAGTCGTCTAAACTCTTTGTCGTGCAAACCTAACTAAAACTAGCAATCAACCAAAGAAAAGATGATAATAAATGTGTTAAATACATTGGCTAATGCATGCTATATGGTGCACATGAAAGGTAAAGGAGCTCAAGATTGGTTTCTATACCACGATTCTTACAATTCGGATTGATGTGGTAATATGGATTTGTGGTATGAGAATGCACCGGAAAAACAACAGTACGAGCAATATAGTTAGCCTTCACAACCCTATACAATACCCTAAAACAAAGTGCAGGAAGAAGGTTCAAGTTTAACACATGCGCATATCATGAATACAATGGCAAACTTGACCAACTTGGCAAATACAAACGAGTTGTCAAAAATTTGAATCTCCTCAAGTCTCGAGGCTTTGGCGGGGCATGTGAGAAATATTATGGAAGTGGTGATACAAATGGAACTTGATATTTTGTAGAAACACCATTCCAAGTTGAATTCAAAGATACAATGATTAATGTTACCTTGAGAATGAGTTTGAGTTCGAAGGGGATGAGGAGTTGGTTGTTGAATATAAAGAAGTTGAGGAAGAGGTAATTTTGCTACATCCATTACCATCATCACCCCTACCCCCACCAAATGAACCAACTCCACCATTTTTGGAATTCTCGAAGGAGATAATAGAGAAGCCAAAAGACTATGCCAAGCCTTCGAACCACCCGGCTCCTTTAAAACAAACTTCACCTCCACCAAAATTTTCTACTGGAAGCCCACCTCTCTACTTTTGGTTACTCATGGTGGAAGGATTCAAACATTCACCATATTGATAGCATTAGGGTCGTGTCGACAATCTTAAATATACGGAGCTTTCCGGGAGGCAATTCTGGCTTTTAAGTTAGGCTGGTGTTTTTCATATCTTGAAAACAAAATTCTCAACAATGTCCTCAAATACTTACCCAAAATAACAAAAATACCACCACAATCCACAACCAAAAACCATCTTCAAAACCCGGAGGGAAACTTAGGCAGAATAAGGGGCCCCGGATAGATTGAAAACCCGAAAGGAAAACCTATGCAAAAATGAGAGGCCTTATGGTGTGGAATCAGGTTAGGCGTGAGCTTTGAAAAAATGAGGTTAGGTTGAAAAACTGAGAGGGCTCCTAGGAAAAATGATAGAATTGAGAGAAATGGAAATATGTGAACCCTTTTCCTGATTTTACCTATTTGCGGGATTTCCGGGCAAAATGAGCTATCTTCTTGATTTTCTTTGGATATTTATACCTCATTCTTATTATGGCATGATTTTGTTGTTTTGGTGGTTGAGGACTCTCCTTAGGTCGGGATGTAAGGGTTGGAAACTCTTATATTTTGGGTTAGGGTAGTTCTAGGAATAATGTGTTGGTTGTGATCTTGGAAAAACGTAGATTAGAAATCACCTTAGAACTTAACTTGTTCTTACTCGAGGACGAGTAAGGGTCTAAGTGTTAGGGAGTTGATGAGACGTGATTTCTATGTTTTTAAAGTACAATTAACATCCCTTTTAGCTTATTTTCCTGGCGGTTAGTAAGATTATTAGGTATTTTACAAAATAGGGGTTTAGAATCACCTTGTGTGGTCATTTGCTCTCATTTCTCTAGTTTGTAGGCACTTGGTGTCTAACGTGTTCTACCTTTATGATTTGATCGATTCATATATGTTTTGTTAGTTTATTTGGTGACTATCATAAAGAAGGCCTTTTCATGGATGGTAGAACATTAAAGAAGGCCATTCACAAGAATGGTAGAAAAAGGAAGGCCACTTACAAAGTGGTAGAAGATAAAGTGAAGAAGGAGAGCAAAGTAG
>JAULKM010018296.1:0-14363 GCA_032355605.1 Rubia tinctorum
CAAAGTCTCCACATAAAGATTGAAATTTTACTAGGGACTATTTTATTTCATGCCTATTTTAGAGAGTTATGCCTTCTGTTTTTTGTTCTCACCTGGTTGTAAGCTTACTTCAAAGTGAAATTGCTCTTCTAGTCAGGTTTCCATATCAATCTATCTTCTCTTTCTGTCTGGTTAGCCTGCAATAAAGTTTCAGAAACCTCTGCTTGCAGAAACTGAGTCATTGAGGGAAGAAATGACCTCTATTGTTTATGAAATAAGCTATAGAGGTGTGAATATGGATAAATTTGAGGGCCGGGTCTCAAAGATCTATTAGAAGACCATGATTGGTCCAATTAGAGTCCCAGAAGTTGGCAATACGCTAACCATGAATAACCAATGTATTCTGTTTGGCAAGTTGGTTCACTTCCAAAATTATATTATAATTTATTGATTTTTCATGAGGAAGATGGCAAGGACCATATAAATTGAGACAATGGTGTAATTCCTACTTAGAATTCCCACCACAGTTTCAATTAAAAAACATCTATGATCTTGTGAAGATCCCTAAAGCCAATATCATTTTCATCTTTAGGAAATCATAAGCCTGACCATGCTCTCTGTTTCTTTTTTGGTCTTGTTTCATTCTGGCCCCAAAAGAAAACACTTGTTTTCTTAATAAGTCATAATTAGTGATTTACGTGGCTGAATTACTGCCCAAATTTGCTATGGCACAAAGAAGATACATGTTTGGATAAGTGTAGCTTTCTCCGCTGCACTTAACCATCTATTTTTCCAATTTAATAACTTTGAATAAAAAATCTCAAATAAGGGCTGAAAATAGGCCATCTTGATCCTACCAAGGAATATAGGAACTCCCTATTATCTAAAAGGGTATTGACCCTTGGGTAATTTATAAAGCATTTTTCACCAAATTGATCTCAGTTTGGGAAGCATGTTTCCCAATGTAAAAATTACTTTTCTGATAATTGATTTTCTTTACAGTAGCAATTTCAAAATTTTCTAAAACAGCTTTAATTCTGATGAGATTTAATCTGGTGACTTTCAAAAGGAGGAAAGTATCATCAGCATAGATGAGATGTGAGGTGGGGATGTCATTTATCTTGAAGTGTTCTAACTTTTCAGTTTGGTAACAGAATTGAAAGCTTCTTGAAAAGGTCTCTGTGAAGATGTTAAACAGATAGGGGGACAGGGGATTTCCATATTTAATGCCCCTACTTGGTTTAAAAAAACTTATTGTTCTTCCATTAATTATAATGGAGAACCAAACCTGAGGAATATTATTCAGCATGCATTTAACAAAAGCACCACTGAAACATAATTTTAGCAAGATGTTGTTTTAAAAAAACCCAACTTACCCTATCAAAAGGTTTGATTAGATCAAGTTTTAGTAGGAAGTTAGGCTTTTCCTTTTTTAGGTTAATTAATTTCATCATTTCATGTATATACACTACGTTAACTGAAATATACCATTTTGTTAAAAGGATGTTTGCTGCGGAGAGATTAATTTGCTCATTAAGGGTTTTAATCTCTCTATTATTATATTATAAAAGACTCTAGTTGTAATTCAAAAAATATTAAATACCACATTAGTTGTAATTTAAAACATATCAAATACCTCCCAGGAAATCTTATTTGGCATCCAGTAATTCAAAATATATCAAATACCACATTTGAGTGAAAAAAACTAGGAGAAAAACTATAGCGTTATTTTAGCAGATACCACATTGAAAACAACATGTTTCAATTCTTGCATTGAGATAGAAGCTGTGAGAATGCTATTATCAGACCCGGTGATTAAATGAGGGATCTGATTAAGGAGTGGGAGGAAATAGGTCCCCGATGTGATATCTTGGTAATCTGAGAGAAGTTTATTTGTAAAAAGAGATGGCTTCTTGTTCAGTTAATATCTTATCATCTATCCATTGACCATTGACATCCTTGATTTTAGAAATCATCGGTCTTGATCTGGTTTCTTGACAGGATTTTTGAAATTTTTTATGTTATTGTCACCTTCTTTTAACCACTTAACCCTGTTTTTTTGTTTCCAAAACAACTCATTTTCCTTTACTTCTCTTAGCAATACAGTCTTAGCCTTGTTCAGGTTAATGACATTAGTCTCATTGTTAAGATTTTGAAACTGTAATTCCGGATCTCTCCAATCTTCTTCAGCCTTAGAAATATTTTCATCAATGTTACCAAAGTGCTTTCTGTTAAAGTAGGCTTTAGTCTCTTTAGTTTAAGAAAGATTTTTAGGATAGGGATACCTGTTAGGGGCTGGTTCCAGTTATCACTAATTAGTGATTTTAAATCTTCTCTGTTAAACCAAACATCCAGAAATTTGAATGGTCTAGTAACAGACAAGATGCTTGTGTCAATTTGTAGCAGCAAATGGGAATGGTCCGAAGAGAATTAATTTAAGATTTATGTAAAGCTAGCCGAAAAAGCACTAGACCATTCCTGTGTACATAAACCACGATCTACTATTTTAGATGTTGGACTACGTATTCTACCATTAGACCATGTTGGAAAGTTACCAACTATATCGATTTCTTTAGATCATTGTCTAAAATGAATTTTAGAAATTTATTTATGCTACCTCTGTTAGATTGACTGGGCCTCTTACATTAATTAATTGAAGAAATAACATTAAAGTCTCCAATTAATATCCTTTTAGTAATATAGTTTAACCCACAGTTCTCTTTATCCTATCTATCTAATAACAATGTCGTCACCAATTTAATATTTTTGACTGGTGCAACGTTTGAAAATTGGTAAAACATTACCAATTCCAACAACGTTTCACGGATCCTTTATATCAATTGGTGAAACAAACCCTTCATCCAAACAGTGATTAATACTTGAGTAAAATACTAAAATAACGCTATATTTAGGTTGAAAGTGACAAGCTAACCTTGCAAAGTTAGAAAGTACCAAAATAACCCTAATTGTTTTTCATGTGTGTGCCTGTGTGTCTGTGTGTCTGTGTGTCTGTGCGTCTGTGTGTGTGTCAATCTAACCCTAGATGCCATTGACTTCGATTGTAAACATAAATTTTGGTTGGAATTTACTGAAATGACCATTTTACCCTTGGTAAAAAAAGAGAAAAGAAAAAAATTTATCATCTATTTCTTCTTATTCCTGGTTTGTTCTCAAACCTTTAGAGGCGATATAAATTCCCACCACTAGAGAAACACATCACCCATTGCCTTGCTGATCATATTACAAATTTCATATTTGCCGAAACAAATTTCATCTGAAACAAACTTCAGATTACAGATTGAGATAAAACAAATTTCATGTTTGTTGAAGTCTTTCTTCTCACGTCGACCAGTCTCTCCAAGCGGTGGTCTCTGGCGGCGCCAACCCTAAAGTCTTTCTTCCCACACAGACCACTAATGCAATCTCCGGCAACCTGTGTCAACTTCGATTCGCAGCTCTGGCCACCTGTGTCAATTTCGATTCGCAACTCCGGATGCCTATTTTGGCTTTAATTCCTAAGGTTTTTTTGTCAAAGGGAGAGAAAAAGGTGTGCGGCAGGAGGAGGAGGAGGGGGTGGGCTGAGCGGCGGCAGCATGAGGAGGAGGTTGGCTGGGCGGTGGCGGTAGGAAATGGGTGGCGCGAAGGGGGTACTAGGTGCCTTCACCGAAGCTTGGCTGGGATGGGCTGATTATTTGCTTGACGAGAAGGATTGGGTTTACTGACTACAGGAGATGGGGGTGGTGGTGAGGTGGTAGTCGGTGCTGGTGGGGTGGTGGCCGGTGGTGGTCGGTGGTGGGGTGGTGGTCAGTGGTGATCGGTGGTGGAGTGGTGGCTAGTGGTGGTGGAGTGGTGGTTGGGGTAAGGGCAGGTTTTGAAGAAGAAGAAATGGAGTAAAATAGGTATTCAGCTTAGAGGTCAAATGAAATTTTCATCATTTCATGTCTAGTGAACCCGTAAATGATAAGTTAATGTTGACATAGTGCTAGAATGTTATAACTGCACAATTCAACATAAAGTTATTTTGCTAGTTTCTCGTTTTGCAAGGTTTATTTGCACTTCTAGCCTAAAGTTAGGGTTGGCAGTGTAAAAATCCCTTAATACTTGTTCCAAGATCATGATGTGGCTGATTATTTGACGCGGTGATTTGCCTCCTCATCAACCTGTGGTGCTGGAATAATAGGACTCTCCGAGAAATTTCACCTTTATCCTCCATTAATACTTATTCTAATATTTACTCACCTTTTACACATGGGCGACTTATTATACAATTCTAATTTTTCATTATTTTAGTTTGATATATATTGCTACGGGTAACTTCAGTAATAAAATTAAAGAAAACGATTACATATATAATATATACTATTTAATTATGTATCATATATTTGATAGTGAAGAGATATTTCTGAACTTTGTCAAAATATAAAAAATTACTGAAAATATTGTAAAATTATATTAAATTATTTGTTTATACTAAGGTTAAAATTTCGTTAATATTTTTAAATCTATGTTTATTTTTGAATATACTACTAGCGTGTCTTACTAGCTAGCATATTTTTCTATATCGGTGACTACTTTCAAATGCATACAACATCCATAAGATGTCATTTATATAGTAAAAAAACAATGAAATCTCATCATTATGTATAGCACGTACAATCGAATCACACCACAATTTTGAATGTTTCTAATTAATTTAAATATTAACATTAGAAAATCCATACTTTTCGAGTACATAAGTATATAGAACATCTTCTGAACCGGGTCCGCCCAATTTTGGTTCCTTATTTGACATGCACTATGAAACTTTTCACCCAACGAAACTGTTCCAATGATGCGTTTAGAGAATAGTGCAACAGCAGCAGTCGTCTACACAATTTATATCAAAATTGTCAGAATTTCCGCTGTTATATCCATTATAGGACAACCTTAAATAGAGATATTAAAATTAAAATAGCGGAGAATTACTCACCACTGGTATCGTTTGTAGTCGAGGAGCTAGATGTACCCTTCCAAAGAAATTAAATCACAGTATTAACAGTTTACCAATGGATACAACCGTCAGTTTTTGTAAATATTTTCTCTTATTATTTTTCTATTTCCTTACTCGTCGTTTTTGTTGTATGCAACTTATTTCTATTTTAAATTTGATTTTTTTAAACATAAGAAATAGATGTTCTTCAATCACAAAAAGTACAACAATATTTCTCACCTTCCAAACAACTTAAGGTCGTTACATAAAGCATTTGATAATTCGCAAAAATTTTATTTAAATCTCAAGAAATCAAAATTCACATAAATAAATAACTCACCGCAAACTTTTGGTTCCTTGTCCCCGCCGAGGCCATCAAGTTTACTCTGGGATTATTTTTATGGGGTGCGCTTCTTTGTCCTAATTAATAGATACGCAACCATTGACTAGTTAGAAACAAACGACACAAATTTAATTAAATTTGACAATAAACCATTAGAGAAATTCCAATATTCTATTTCCCCTGACATTTTAACATGGCATTAACTAGGATTTTATTTGAGCAACAAAAAAATTCAAATGAAGTTAAAAACAAAATCAACTAACTAATTATGTTGAAAATTTCTAATTCTATTTCAGCAGCAACAAAAGTTTAAAATAAAATTTTGACCTTCTAAATAGGTCCCTCTATGAAAAGTCAATGAGAGTATCATAGATAATAATGTTTGTACTAGTGGAGAAAGGGTCTATCAAACACGGTTTTATTAAACCAGTTCAAGTGGTTTCTCTGATAGTGCCTTTGATCGATTCAATCAAAAGCGGTTCCGAAAATGGCTTCTATAGGGTCCGAAATAGGTTCCGAATTCAGAACCTATTTCTAGAGTCCCTAAAAAAGGCCTCCTGAAACATGAGGTTTCCGACATCAAGCCAAAGAAAACATATATGAAAACCAGAGAATATTGGACCAAAAAACGTCAACCAACCCAGATTTTTATTCAATAAAACATCAAAACAATAAACAAACAACAAGAAATAGAGGGGAGGGCGCTCTTTTTCTGGGGATGTCGGGGCGTCCTTCTCTGGCTCGCCAGTTGTGGCGGAGGGAACTCCAGCGATGGCGGAGGACTTTATCTGCTGTGGCGGGGGTGCCTTCTCTGGCGTGCCAGTGGTGACTGAGTGAACTCCAGCGGTGGCGAACGGATCTCCTTCGGTGGCGGGGGATATGTTCTCCTAGCGACAATGGTGTCTTCGTGGTTGATGGAGGAGCTCCGGCGTAGGGGACCGCATGACGGAGGTGGGTCTAAGAGGGAGGGGCTCCAGCGGAGGCGGGACTGAGAGGGAGTGAGAGAGGCTGAGGGCAGCAATCTAGTGGTGGCGAACTGGTGGCTGAGTGAAGGAGAATTGGGAGAGAGGCGAAGGAGAGTGACGATCAGGTGGAAGAGAGGCATGGGAAAGAGTCGAGGGAGAGAGTCTTGGGCTGGGAGAGGAGAGGGAGCAAAAAAATGGCTAAAGCATGAAATAATTTAGGGTTTGTTTATATAGTGACCCACAAAGGCACCCCATTAAAGGCGGTTCTACAATAGAACCGCCTTTAATTGATGTCCATCAAAGATGGTTCCTAAACAACCACCTTTGATCAATTTTGAACCGTCTTTAATCAGATTTGAAACTAGCTGTGTGCTCGTAACCTCATTCAGACCTCAATCAAAGGCGGTTTCTCAAAAAGTACCTTTGATTTCTGCCTTAAATCAAGGGGTTTTCCACTAGTTTTGGTCTTGATTGATACTAATTGATTTGTACACATATAGATTAATCTAGATTTGTTGTATTTGAACCTATTGTGACCCATATATTGTATAAACAACAGACTCACCAACATGGTGAATTTCACACTTTCATTGTATCGGACAAGTAGGCATTTTCCCTCTGCCATCTGCAATCGGCGACTAATCTTGTTTCTTTCTTTTTCCAGAATCTTAAACTTCTCTAGAAGCCCTCCCATGACTTCCTCTACTCTCAGCTACTCCATTCTCATCCATATGCTTCCCTATTAAACTCACCTCTACAAATAGTCTCATGTTCAGATTTCTTTACTGAACTACAAGCCATCCCCAGTATGTAGCCCTTTATAGTCTTCCTCCAGCACCACCTCCAATGACTCTTCCGCATAGTGAACCACCCAGGACAAGCGGCTTTAGGCCTTTCCCTGGTCATCTCTCACGGAAGAGGCGATGGTGAAGACCGTCGGTTGCGCCACCACCAAGGAGATGTGGGATGCACTAACAACGGCCTTCGACAATATTTCCTTCTCCAGAGAGCTGCAGCTTTGCAAAGAACTTTACAGCATCCGATGGGGATTCGACTCTGCCCTTGATTTTCATCGATGTTTTAAAGCCATTGTTGATCAATTGGCTTCGTATGCCATCCCTCAGTTCATTACTCGCACACATAAGGAGTTCGCTATAAAGGATCTGGATTCCTTGCATTGCTTTCTCTTTCTGGAGGTTGAGTCTACTTTCTCTGAATATTTTTAGGGCAAGCCAAGTATGCTCGAGATATTCTTCACCCCGCTGGGATGATAGATGTTGTTCCCATTGCAACTTCTTTTGTTCCGCAATCTTAGCTTCACAGTGATTCTAGTATAAAGTTTTCCAATCCCACTCTTTATTTCTCCTTGGTTGGCGCCACCTAGTATTTTATGATTTCTAGACCAAATATTGCCTTTGCAGTTAACTCTGTTAGTCAGTATCTTCATACCCTCGTGATGATCATTTCGCAGTTATCACTCGCTTTCTTCGATATGTTTGCTGTACTCTACATTTTGGTCTCTCTTTTCGGTCTGAGTGCTTCTATGAGGTTTCCGAATGCTCCGATGCTGACTAGGTGCATTGTCTTGAGACTCAAAGATCCACATATAGGTATGCCATCTTTCTTGGTGGAAACTTGGTTTCTTTGAGCGCCAAGAAGGAGCCCACAGTTTCCCGTTCCAGTTTCGAGTATGAGTATCGAACTTTAGCCAACACTGCTGTTGACGTTGTCTGGCTCTCTCATCTTCTCCACGATCTTTAATTTCCACTATCTCATACCCCTCTACTGTTTTGTGATAACAACACCACTATATTTATGGCGCTGAATCTCGTTGATCTTAAACCGGGCCAAGACCATAGACATCAGCTATCACTTTTTCAGGGAATTGGTTACCTCTGGAAAGATTCGCATCAGTCATGTGCCTTATTCGCTACAGGTTGCTGACATTTTCACCAAAGGACTGTCTCGTCCTCTGTTTGTGTTCCTTCGTTCCATGCTTTGCGTCTCGGAACATCTAACGCTTCACTAAAGGAGGGTGTTAGGATACCGAATCTTAAGAGGCCTTGCCGAGGAGATATCTCATTTATAAAGTCCTGGCTAATCCGAGCAGTAGAGCTTGTTGCCGTTACAATTTTTACGAAACACTAGTGTTTATCTGGTGTAATGGTACCCTTTGTACTCACTATATATATGAATACACACAGTCACAATGATTTGTGGGTTTTACATTCTATCATGGTATCAGACAGGTTTCTCTAAAATTCTTGATCTTTTTTCTTCGTTTTTGTGGAGTGTTATTTGCTTTTCAATTTTTTTTAAAAAAATCGTGTTCCATAGAGGACACCGACCACTTCCCACCGCCGGCCGTCCGCTGCCTACAGTTTGCTCCGCCGATCTTCATCCTCGTCTTCCTCCTGGGTTTTTCTTATCCATTCCATCGATCACGCATCGCCTCCGGTCCTCCAGCCCAATCCAGAGACTTTGATCTGAGATGATCTTTTTTGTCTTCACCTGCGTCAGTTTTAGCTCCACTGATCAACTCCCACTCCGGTTCTCTCCATCTCCGTTCCAGTTTGCTCAAGTCCAGCGGTCGTCTAATGTTTCCGGTGCGACTTCGACGATATCGACGAGAGATTCACGCCCCAGTCAGCATCAATGATGCGTGTGTGTCACGCGCCTGAATTGGATGCACTCTCCACTTTCTAGCGCATGTAGTTTCACCCGCCAAGTTTTGCCTTTGTGAGCAAAAAGATGTACTTCACCGGAGACTTACTATTTTTTCCTATTTATTTATCTTATTGCTCTTATGGCTCCTTCTTCTCAACCATGGTGCCAATGGTGTTATGTTCTGGGGCGTGTTGGTCATTTTTTCTCTAAATTACACGGTGAATGGTACCAATTACAGTGTTAGTGGTGTAAGAAATTTGGTCATGTTGCCACTATTTGCTCTCATTTGGTCTCTCGAGCCTCATTTCCTGCATCTCCACCACTTACTCCTCCTGTTCGCCGGATAGCTGATTCTGGCTTAACCAACCACATGACCTTTTCTTAGTCCGCTCTTGAGCGTGTGACTCCCTACTCTGGTAACAAACGTGAGCATGTGACTCCCTACTCTGGTAAAAAATGTGTTGTTTTTGGTAATGGTTCTGTTCTTCCTATTACGTATGTTGGTCATTCTCGGGTCTCTGATTCCCTATCACTGTCTGATGTTTTGTTTGTTCCACATATTACCAAAAAATTATTGTCTATTAGCAAGTTGACTCGGAATATGAATGCTATTATTTGCTTTGATGATTCTTCTTTGACTATTTCGAACAAGTTTACCGGAGATGTTATTGGCGAAGGTCATCTTGATAATGTCTTATATGTTTGGATTATGGTGGTGCTGCTTTATCTTCTTTTGTGGCCTCAAGTGCTTCTAAAGCATCTTTTGAACTTTGACATGGTAGATTGGGTCAAGTTACCTACAACATCATTTCTTCTTTGAGCAAGTCTGGACATTTTTCAGTTACTAGTTTGCTGCCTAAGCCTCATTTATGTCCTTCTTGTGAGATGGCTAAAGGAAAGCATCTTGCTTTTTAAAATAATTTAAAACGCGCACCACGCATACTTGATTTGATTCATTGTGATCTATGAGGACCCTCACCTATTGTTTCTCGAGCTGGCTACTCATATTATACCATTTTTGTTGATGATTTTTCTCGCTTTACTTGGTTATATCCTCTACGGCGGAAGTCTAATTTTGTAGAGGCTTACATGCAATTTGAAGCTTTTATTGAGAACCAATTTTCTACCACCATTAAAGTATTTGAGAGTGATGGTGGAACCGAGTTCGTGAATCATCGCATACAAACTCATTTTGCCTCAGAGGGCATTCATCATCAACTTTCTTGTCCTTACACTCCTGAGCAAAATGGTCGCACAAAGAGGAAGCATCGTCATATTACTGAGACAGGTTTGTCGATGCTCTTTCATTATGGCCTTCATTATTCATTTTGGTATGATACAATTTTTACAGCAGTTTACATCATCAACAGACTGCCTACTCCGATTTTATCTGGTCAGTCTCCACTCTCTGTTATTTTTGGTACTACACCTGACTACTCCCATTTTCATCCATTTGGTTGTCAAGTTTTTCCGTAATTTAGGCCCTATGCTACCTATAAATTCGCATCTCGTAGTATGTCATGTATATTTTTGGGATACAGTTCACAGTACAAGGGTTATCGGTGTCTTGATCCTCTCCCAAAGAAGGAGTACATCACTTGCCATGCTCAGTTTGATGAGTTATTTATTCCGGCTACCCGTACTGGTTCTGTTAGTGACTTATCATCACTAGATGTTTCTGCTTTTTGGAGCCTTCATAAGTTCCGTTGGCGGTGTTTGAGCCAACTTCTTCAGCTAAATCACCCATTATTTTGGAAAATTGTGATTTTCATCATGTACCGGAAGCTTTGGGTTCTTCAGAAAATTTTATCAGTTAGAGTTTAGCATCTCCAGCAGCGTTACCGGAACCGCAAACGCCACGTCCGACCACACTGGCCGCGCGTGGTCCTTTAGCGCCGTCACCGGCCACCTCACGTGTCACACACGCGCCGATCACAGCCTCTCTGTCGGCACCATCTGCAATATCCATGAGCCAGCTGTCTCTAGTTTGGTCACCGGCCTTGCCAAACGCCGATTCTAAGACCACCTCGAGACCCGTTCCACCGACCTCGGGTTCCATGCCTTCCCCGGTTTTGGTTCCCTCTTCCCAGCATCTGATGAATACTCGTTCTCGTACTAGTTCTTTACTGTACAAGGATTTTACTGATTATGATATTTCTCTGAGTGATTTATTTGTGAAGACCGAACCCCGTAGTCATCATTCTGCAGTCAAGGATCCGGACTTGGTTGCTGCTATAGATTCTGAGATGAATGCTCTTCGCACTCAACAGACATGGGAGTTGATTCCATGTCCTCCCAATGTTAATGTTGTTGGTTCCAAATGGGTGTATCATTTGAAATACAAATGTGATGGCTCACTTGATAGACATAAGGCCAGGTTAGTTGCTCAAGATTTTTCACAATTACCTTGTTTTGACTATGATCATACTTTTAGTCCGGTGGTGAAGGCATCTACTGTTCGTACTGTTTTATCCGTTGTTGTCACCAGTAATTAACCTTTGAGACAGCTTGATGTTAAAAGTGCTTTTTTAAATGGCATTCTTGATTCACCGGTTTACATGGAGCAGCATGCTGGTTATAAATATCCTATGTGACCTGATCATGTTTGTCGTCTACGCAAGGCCATCTATGGTTTGAAACAAGAGCCGCGTGCTTGGTTTCAACATTTTAGCACTTTTTTATTGTCCTAGGTTTTGTGTGCAATTCTACAGATACCTCATTTTTTGTTTCTTTACCCTATTTGTTGGTTTATGTTGATGACATTATTTTCACTGGGAATGATGGTCATCTCATTCAGAATTTTATTGACCGGGTTAATCAGGAGTTTAAGATTATCGATCTTGGCACTTTACAGTATTTCCTGGGATTGCAGGTTGTTTGAAATTCCGATGGCTTATTTCTTGGGCATGCACGGTATGCCAAAGACATTTTATTGCGTGCTGGCATGCAGGATTCGGCACCGGTTGCTATCCCCTTTGTTGATTTTTTGCATCTTTCAAGTACTACTAGCAAGCCATTCGGAAATCCCACAATTTATCAATCTTTGGATGGTGCCCTACAATATTTATCCATTACGCGCCCTGATATTTCTTATGTTGTGAACACAGTCAGTCAGTACATGCAAGCACCTACTGATGATCATTACCAAGTTGTTACTAGAATTCTGCGTTATGTTCGTGGCACTATGCATTATGGTTTTCAATTTCACAAGAATTCTTCTGTTTTTCCTGTGTTGGGTTATTCTGATGCTAATTGGACTCGTTGTATTGAGACTCGTTGGTCTACTTACGGTTATGCCATTTTTCTTGGTGGTAATCTGGTTTCATGGAGTGCGAAGAAACAACCTACAGTCTCTCGTTCAAGTTCATAATCAGAATATCTGGCTATGACCAATACTGCTGCAAAACTAGCTTGGTTGATGAATTTACTTCGGGATTTGTGTCTCTTCCAGTGCACCACCCATTTTACTCTGTGATAATAATAGTGCTCTATTTCTTGCTCGAAATCCAGTTTCGCATAAGAGAGCCAAGCACATTGATATTAATTATCATTCTGTGCATGAGATGGTGTCTTCTGGCAAGCTCAGGGTTGCTCATATTCCTACATATCAACAGTTTTCTGACATCTTTACAAAGAGTTTACCTCATCCTCAATTTGAGTTTTTACGATCCAAACTTTGCGTTGTGACCAGCCCCACGCTTCGCTTAAGGGGGGTAATAGAATGGATGAATTAGAATCAGGTTAAGAAAGGATAAATTCTTTTGATTAGGTTTTGTACATATCATTTTCCATAAATGATTTTGTCTTGTATACCGTTTGTACTTACTATATATAAATACACACAATCACAATGATTAGTGTGTTTTATATTGTATCATGGTGACAGGTGTAAAGCTCTTGTATTTGCTGTAGTCTATTGTATTTGCTGAATGTTTTTTTTTAAGTTGATATTGTTGGTCAAATTGTTTATGTGAAATTGCCTCCTATTTACTAAACTTAGCCTTATACATTCAAATACATGTGCAGACTTGTAAACAAGAGATCTGGATCAGCATCGCAAAGTATAAAGTTGGATATGGGATACAAGTTTCTTATTGTTGTTTCTTATTTCGATGCAAAGCTTTAGTCTTTGCTCAATAATTACCTCTGATGCAATGTGTTCAATTTTTTCCAAGAAGGTTACATCACTAATGCATTATTCGTTCTGTTCAGGCCAGTGTAGCTCAAATGATCATCATATGTGAGATGGGTTAATTTAAAATCAGGTTGATGGATCTCAGCTCTGGTTTGATTTATTCTGTTAGGATTCAAATGTTTCTTTTTGTTTTGAACTTTTAGTTTTTAAAAATATCATGACTTTAGACAAGAATTTCAAGTTTATGTGCTTTGGAGTGAATATCGTTAAGTTACTTAAATTAGTGATTTTGTTTTATATGGTAATGGGTGTGATGATTTGGATATGGTTCTTTATGACTGTATCTAAAATTTTGGTTGTACTATGGGTTCAGATGAACTACGAAAGATGAATCGTAATCAGTTTTGCTTGTGGTAGTTTTTTTAAATGAAAAACTGAGCCATCCGTCATCAATAGAGTTTCGGTGCCGGTTTCGGGTCACCTGACGTCGGGTATAATTTCGATTCCAGTTTCAAGTAAAACTTATGATTTAGGTTAATAAGAACCGAAATCAAAAGAAGACTTTTTGCTACGCCTTTTTTTATTTCGGTTATTTTTGGTTCAGAACCGAAATTAAAAGCGTTGGAGAACCGATGTTAAAATTCATTTTTCTAGTAGTGGCTTTAGGTACTAAAAATGTTAAGTTGGACCTATTGCAAGAATTTTACGGGTATTATCTTAGATGATATTGCATTAGATCTAACGCAACACTTTTTAAGATTTAGTCAACATTTTTCAAATGTTTAAGTAACACTTTACAAGTTACCCATAGCCCCCTCTCTGCAGTCTTGCCGCACCCCTTCTTTTTCAAACTTTTTCCCCCATCTTCCCTAATGTGAAGATGGGAACAACAATTTATTTTAATTTATGCTTTTTGTTATTCAATAAGTGAGATTTTTCTTCACATATTAGTTTTGTTTTTTGACCTGATCGATTAGATCATTGTGCTCATGATGATTACTCAATTTATTTGTTCACGTTGATGATTTGTTCTCGATTTACTTGTTCAGATCGTGTGTTTTGGGTTTTTTAAAAGATATTTACATTTTGGACAACATAGATTGTGGATCAAGTGGTGTTACAGTTGTAGTAGATCCATTTTTGGCGCAGTGACATTGATGCGTGATACGCTTCTCTCTGCCAAGTGGTCATGATTTTCGCCGGAAGCGAGTTAATATGCACAATGGCGATGTTAAAGTTTTTATTGGATCTATAATCTGTAATAGTACTGACGATCAATCTGGTTGACATGTAATTTAGATATTT